>PVJL010005265.1:87174-111724 GCA_004026885.1 Lyroderma lyra | reverse complement strand
AAAACCACAATGAGATACCACCTCACACCTGTGAGAATGACTATTATCAACAAGACAAGGAATAACAAGTGCTGGAGAGGATGTGGAGAAAAAGGAACTCTGGTACACTGCTGGTGGGAGTGCAAACTGGTACAACCACTGTGGAAGGCAGTGTGGAGGGTCCTCAGAAAATTGGGAATGGAGCTACCATTTGACCCAGCAATCCCCCTTTTGGTTATCTACCCCCCAGAATTGCAAAACTTAGTCCACAAAGACTTATGTACCCCAATGTTCATCGCAGCACAGTGGACAAGTCATGGAAACAACCAAAGTGCCCTGCGACAGACGACTGGATAAAGAAGCTGTGGTACATATACACAATGGAATATTACTCAGCTATAAGAAAAGATGAGACACTGCCATTTGCAACAACATGGACAGACCTTGAGATGATCATGCTGAGCAAAATAAGCCAGACAGAAAAAAACCAAGAACCATATGACCTCACTCATATATAGAACATAAAACTGAAAGCAACAAAGAAACAAAGACTCATGGACACAGTCAATAGTTTAGTGGTTACCTAAAAGTAAGGTGGGACAAGATGAAGGAGAAGGGACAGGGACTCAAATATACGGTGATAGAAAGAGAACTGACTCTGGGTGGTGAACACATAATGCAACACATAGACTTTGTACGGTAGAATTGTACACCTGGAACTTATGTAATTTTTGCTGACTAATGTCACCTCAATTAATTAAACAGTAGAAAATAGAAGTGACAGATGCACAGACATAGAGATTTTTATTCCAAGACAGTAAAGTTTTTATTTGCTCTACAGGTGTAACTTGTTTTATTGTGCTTCACAAACATTTCTTTTCTTCCTTTCTTTTTATTTTTTTTATTTTTTTTTTTAACGAATTGAAAATAAGACCCTCTATCAGCGCAAAGTGTATGGCTTGCTTTATTGCAATACTTTATTGTAGTTGTCTGGAACAAAACCTGCAATATTTCCAAGGTATGCCAGTAGGAGTCCACACTTGAGATATATACTCAGCTACTGAACACATCTTCTCAGAACTACAAATTCACAACACCTTTCTGGGCTTGGAAAAGCCAACCATTCTAATTGCCTCTAGTCCTCAAGAGATGGTTAAGGAGAAGAGTCAGGGTGCCTTCATCTTCATGCTGATGACCTCAATTCAATAGCTTAATTAAAATTTTTGGAATAAGGGAAATGTGTATATAGTTGAAGTAGGTTTTAATTATTTTCATGGCTAAAAATGATCAAGTATTCCATGTCAACATAAATGTAGTCCTGACTTGTTTCACAATTTTCATAAGTGATATCCTCTACTCTTGACAGTTCTCATATATGAGGTCAGACAATTAATTTTGCGAACTCATTCTAGAAAATGTTCTACATAACCTCATTGCTGACTACCACTAAGGTCACCTTAAAAGTACACTACTTGGGAAGCTATGCTCTGAGGCCAGTGCTTAGGACACCCTTCAAAGCAGTTTTGGAACTCTCTTTCTGGAATGGCCATCAGAGCGGTACCCAAAATCTGAAAATTAAGCTCTTGAACTTGGCCACCATTCACTTACTTTGGGAGCACTGTACAAATAAGTCGGTAAGACGTCATAAACCTGCTAGAACTTAATTGTCAGATTTTGGGTATGACAACAGATCTGATGACCATTCCAGAAAAAGAGTTCCAAAATTGCTGTGAAGGGTGGACTAGGTGCTGGCATCAGTGCACAGCTTCCCAAGGGGCGTACTTCAAAGGTAACTGTGGTGATATTCGGTAATGAGGTATGTAGCACTTTTTCTAGGATCAGTTATGAAATTAATCGTCCAACCTTGTATAGTAGGCAGCTATTCCCCTTCTTCCACAAGGAAGCTAGAAGGGAGAGAGGAGTCAGGTACCATCCTGTGAACTTTGGACAACCAAAGACAGTGTTGTCCTCATAGTAAGTGTTCAATAAATATTTGCTGCATTGAATTTAAACAAAGAATAAATACAGAGGGTGCCAAAAAATGTATACACATTTTAAGAAAGGAGAAACCTGTATTAAAATTAATACTCAATATATACTGGTAATGATAGATGAACACAAGTCACGTTTGACTTCTGCAATTATAAGAGGTGCTCAAAGTGGTCACCATCAGTGTCCAGGCATTTCTGAGTATTGCAAACTACTGCTTGAGCAACAATGACAAAAGTTTCTACTTCTATCACTGCACATACTGTTTCAATTTCTTCCCGTAGTAGCACCAGTGTAGCCAGTGTTCTATGGTTAACCACATCCTTTAAGGTCCCCCATAGGTGGAAGTCAAGGGGTGTTGAGTCAGGAGAGCATGGGGGAGGGAGAAAAACATGGTGATGTGAGAAGTGCTCCTCTAAAAATCTCTGGAGGTTACAACAATTGCAACAACTATAATTCAGAGGATCCCCTACGCCACTCACAACCACAGCTGAGAGACACACTGAAGTGCCTGCAGGTGGGCAGAGGGGCAAATTGAGGAGGAGGAAAGGGGGAGTGAAGATGTAGGTCCTGGCTTGGAACTCTGCGCTGGGGGAGGGAGGAGGAGGAAGGCGGCAGTGACCATGCCGACCTCACTCCATGGACAGAGAAAAGCAGCCCGGTGTCTGAGGCTGTGAGGTGCCTGACCTTGCTCCAGCCCTGGAAGGAGAAGGAGAAATGGGGCTGTGGGCATCACTCTTCACCATCAACCAGCCTGGTCTGAGGGACCAGCTGATCCCAAGGCTCAGGGCAGAGACAATGGAGCAAACTGAGAACACAAAGGCATAAGCCCACACAGCCAACACTGCCCACACAGCCGTGAGGACCCAGGCAGAAAATAAAGGCACAAACCCTCATTGCCCCCCAACCCTGCACTTCCAGACTTCTCCCCTGCCAGTATTAGCAGCCAGCCCCACAGAAACTGCAGCAGTGAGTGCCAGGTTAAGGAGCAGACCTACAGAGAGGCTGCCAGAATGAGGAAACAAAGAAATACAGCTCAAAATCAATTTGAACAGCAGAAAATCACAGTAAATGGGATAGAGGCGAACAACCTATCAGAGACAGAGCTGAAAACAATGGTTTAAAAATTATCAGAGACATTAGTGATAATTTCAGGAGAGAGATAGCAAGCATGAAGAAAGACATAGGGACCATAAAAAAAGACCATGCAGAGATAAATATTACAATGAAATGAATAATGAAATAAAAGGAGTGCCCAGACTAGATGAAGCAGAGGTGCAAATCAGTGATTTGGAGGTAAAGGTAGCAGACATTCAATCGGAACAACAAAAAGAAAAAGAATCCCCCCCAAATGAGGATACTTTAAGATTCCTCTGGGACAATATAAATCATAACAATATTCACATCATAGGTGTAGCAGAAGAGGAAGAGAAATAGCAAGGTATGAAGAACTTAATTGAAGAAATAATGACTGAAAACTTCCCTAACCTGGGAAAGGAAATAGTCATACAACCCCAGGAAGCACAGAGAGTCCCAAACAAGATGAACCCAAACAGGCCCACACTGAGACACATCATAATTAAAATAGCAAAAATTAAAAAGAAAGAAATAATATTAAAAGCAGCAAGAGAAATGAAAGTAGTAATTTATAAGGGGCCACCCACATTACGGTCAGCAGATTTCTCAACAGAAACTGCAAGCCAGAAGGGATTGGCACAAAATGTTCAATGTGCTGAAAACCAAGGATCTACAACCAAGATGAATGCATCCAGAAAGGCTAGCATGTAAAATTGAAGGACAGATAAAGAGCTTCTCAGACAAGAAAAAGCTAAAGGAGTTCATCACCACCAAACCAGTACTACAAAGAATGTTAGGGGGACTTCTTTACGATGGGGGGTGGGGGGGGGGAAGCAAAATTTATAAATAATATAATGGCAATCGCTACATATCTATGGAGAGTTATGAGTGAGTGTCAAGCAGAGGAAGACAGACATAAGCTGCTTCACTTATCGGTGAAATCCGAAGAAGAAAATAAACAAGCAGAACAGGAAGAGATTCACAGATACAGAGACATTCGGTTTGTCGCCACATGGAAGGAGGTTTGGGGGAGGGGTGAAATAAGGGGAAGAGATTGGGGAGTTCAGTTTGGTGGTTACAAAGTAATAGTTGTGGGGATACAGAGTATAACATGGGACTATAGTCACTAATGCTGCGATAACCATGTGTGCTGTCAGATGGGTACTGGATTTGTTGGGGTGATGGGAAGAGGGCTGGAGGGTAGGCGAAAAAGGGTAAGAAATCAAGTACCAATTCATAGTTACAAAATAGTCACAGGGATGTGAAGTGCAGCACTGGGCACACAGTCACTGACATTGTCTAACAGTAGCTACGTATGGTGTCAGAGGGGAGCCGGATGTATCGGAATGCTGTACACCGGAGACCAACGTAATACTGTACGTCAAGTGTAATTGACAAATAAAAAAATAAAAAATAAGAAGGAGAACGTGGGGAAAACTCAAACAACGTTCTTAAATTTCAAATACCACTTCAAGATGGTCTTGCACCCCTGGAAGGACAACCGTGCTTCTGCCATTCTCTGTGACTGTCCTGCCTGTCGCGTGGTGGTGCTGCGTTCGTCTGACTAACGCCATCTTTGGAATGAAGGTTGCTACCATTATTCAACTTCAAAAAGTGTTAATAATACATAGACAACATAGCTGAAAGGGTGTATACATTTTTTGTCACCCCAATGTCTCCACAGGGGAAGAAGACAGGGGCTATGTGGGGACATGGCTCTTTTGTTCGTTTTTGCCACCACTTCCAAGAGTGCTCCAGCCCACACAGGGGGCATTAGGGGTCAGCTGGAGGGGACTGCTCACAGAATGAACCATTATAAGGACTCTAGGTCCTTTACCCAAATGCTTAAACCCCTATTACTTTGGGTTTCGTCGGGAAATGATGGTGGAGGGACAATCTGACTATGTACTAGCTGTGTGGCCCTGAGCAAATGACATGATCTCTGTCGCCTCAGTTCTTCTCCTTTCATCTGTGAAATGGAAATAATAAGAGGCTCTGCCAGTGGTGTGCTGGCATCAGCTGGTCTGGTGCTTCTCTTCTCAGCCGAGTCAGTGACTTCACGTTGTTAATTTACAACATGCAAACTGGGAAATGCCACAAACCAGAGCTTTTTTCGGGAGCCAGCTATGAAACATTTTGTGGGGAATAAATAAGCTAATTCATGTTAAAGGGCTTCACAGGGCCTTACACACAATAGATGCTTAAGAATTGTGAACAATTACCATATTTCACAGAGTCTAGGATTTCTTTTTACATTTATAAAACCAGGATGTAACTGATAATCAATAGCATCTTACAATTACAATTGGCACATTTTCTCCTCAGTGGCTCACAAAACAATAGCTCATGTTACAGTCATTGAAACGTTAAGAGTCAATGAACCATTATTATTGTTGTCGTTGTTATGAGCAGCATCTGCAACATCATTGTTGTACTAGGTCCTTTAGAGCAGTCACGTATGTGATACTCAAAAAGTGAACAAAAACATGCCAAAGCCCCCCTAAACACAGAGTAGCAGCCCGCTAATTCTCGGGGAGCCTCTGAAGTAGACACAACCTCCCCATCTTCATCCTTGCCTACCACCGGCCGCTCTCCCCCCTCCCAGCACTGTTTCCTCTTCTCAAATCCTGCAGCCAAGCCTGTGTCAGGAAGGAGCCCATGGAAGCCTCGGCCTGCATGAGTGACTGGGCCCCTCTCGGAGCAGTTTTGCACTGACAGCCTGACTGCCCACTGGGCACCAGGAGCTGGGGGCCCCGTGAAAGGCATTTTCCGGCATCAGGTGTCCACACCAGGCAGAAGGGGCTGGGCTGGGCAGGAGCCTTTCCTGCCACCAAACTCACCCGTACAGGTTGCTGCTTGCAAAGCTGCCAACTTTCCAAACCCTTCAATGGATCCCATTGCCAGGTGGGTGACAATGACCAAGACACTGTACATGTTTGTTAAATAACCCAATGAATGACTACGTGAAGAAACAATAATAAAGATAAGCCAAATATGAACATTTTAATATATGTATCAAATCAAGTATCATGTGGGTGAGTAACTGGTACTCCAGCATCTTGCTGGTGGAATGCAAATTGCTTTAGCGCCAGTTTGTGCCACGGTATTAAAATCGACCCCGTGCCTCCCACGCCGGCGAGCGTCCTGCTGCCCGGTTCAGAGCAGCGCTCACACTCGGCCACAAACTGGAGGGCACGCGGGTGCTCACGGCTGTGTCACCTCCAGTGGCCCGGGTACTAAGACTAGGTGAGAGAATAAATGTTGCTACACCCGTAGCCACTCTATCCTCGTTAATCAAGGAAAGAAATATTAGTGGGAAAAGAAAGCAGCTTACTGGATATTAAACATAATAGGATAACATTTACATCTTTAAACTATAAAACAAAACCGTTGTTTCTGTATTTTCATCCAGGCCTGATGCATAAGGAAAGGCAGTAACGGTCACCTCGGGGAAGCGGGTACAGTGCAGGAGTGAGGCTGGAGCTTATAGTCAAGGTCTACTTTAGCTGTATAGTTGTGCTTGGAGTTTTAAATTTCCCAACCAAATGTATTCATGTACTATCTGTGCAATTGAAATTCTAAAATAAATAAGAGGGAAGCCTGGCCAGGGGGTGATCCGGTTGAGGCATCAATTCGTGCAGCTGCTGACCTGTGAGCGCGGAACTGCTTAGAGGGGCTGCTCCGCCCTGAGAGATGGGGAATGAAGGCAGTCTCCCACGGGCCTGCAGGAGACGGGGCCACACGGCCCTACCTTCCTCCTCCCCCCAACTGAGGCCCTGTGGAGTGTTGGGAGAGGAAGGAGGGTGGTGGCAGAGGAGACTGGAGTCGTCTGAGACAGACAGGCCTACCTGGGAATTGTACTAAGGGCCAAGCGTGTCCATGGCTCAGAAGGCAGGGGATTGGATGGTGTCTGCCCTCCTCCTTTATCTTCTCCACCTCCCCACCCCCTGGGCAAGGTGACCTCTCTGGGCTGGTTTTTACTTCCTCACACTACACGCCATAGAGCCTTTGGGGACCTCAAAAATTATCTTGGTCACCCCCTGCCAGAAAGTTAGGAATTAAGCAAACCCTGGAAAAAACAGTCTCAATATATATAGAACATCCTCAAAAACCAAAATAGTTCTGTCATCCTTTTGGGAGTCCAGGTTTTTATTTACTTCCCAAAATTTGCACAGAATAAATCTTCCTACCTGGCTTGATCTCCACCTATCCATCCATCCATCCACCCAATCACATTTATTTAGCACCAACTACATGTATACCAGTACTACAGGGCATCTGATTATTGAAGATGGAGGTTTTCAAAGCCTTTGAGGAAGGTACATGAAGGAAGAGTCGAGTAGGTGGAGATTCTCCAGGCAAACATTTGGGAGTGCGAGTGAAGGATGGGGGTAGGATGATGGGGAAACTGAGCACACACACACCAAGCTAAAGGAAAAACAGGCTGCAACATGTTTTAGCAACTCAAACTCCCCTGTAGTTACAGAGGGAAAAAGAAAGTAAAGGAAGCAACTCTAAACTCCGTGATAAGGAAGTAAATTAGAGTCTCTGCAGGATGCTGGGTGAGATTTCACAAAGCGCAAAAGCATCGTTCTGAAGGGCTTTTATGCTTGTTAATGAAATACCAATGAAGGCCACGGAGACAGAAACGCAGTCAAGTGATTCAGGATGGAAACCCCACTTCTGGCAAAGGAAGCTGGATGAAGTGGGTGCTGGAGATTTTCCCTTCCAAAGAACAGCCAGGTGACAAAGCCTGATGTGCTCAGGGGGACATAACCAGGCTAAAAGTCAGGAACTAGTTGTCCCCAAACCAGGCTGCTTGAACCCTCAACTTCCCTGCCAGCTTTTGCAATTTTAATTTAAAAATCAGTTCCAGTGTTTCTCCCAATGCTCAATAAAAGCAATTGCAGACTCTAACTTCCTTTCAACTGCCTTGCCACTCCTATCCCAGACAGGGCCAACATGAAAGCCTGGAGAGAAATCAAATTGCCTGTCAGAATACAGGTTGGCTGGGACTGCTGCGACTGCTGCGGGGAGAGGAGCCTGCTGTGGTCCTCAGTGGCACTAGCCTCGGTGACAATGTGAGTGTGGGGAACAATTCCGAAGGGTCCAGACAGGTACTCGGCAGGTAGCACGCCATGCTGGCTCCTGAGTGAGTTTGCAGGTGGTTTGTTCATAAAACACTTGCTGGTGCGACTGAAAAGGGGGGCTGTTCAGCTGCACAGCTACTGTGTGTGTTGAGGGCTGGAGCCCAAGGATGGAATGGGAAAGAGGGTCGGCCAGGAATTAGGTTATAAAGAATTCCAGACTGACAGACTCTGGATGGGAGGCAATGTGGTGTGGGGGGTAGGGGAAGGCCCTAGAGTCATATGGCCTGGGTTTGAGTCCATCCTACCACTCATCAGCTGGAGGACTTTGGTCCCTGTACCTCAATTTCCTCTTCTGTAAAATGGAGTAAATATTACCTCCTACTTCATTGGGTGGCTAAGAGTAAATGAGAAAGAATTTAAAAAGATGAGTTTGAAGCACTTAAGTCAAAGAACATTATCCGTTTTTACAAAGACAAAGAGTTAGACTGTCAGGCATCTTTATAACTATGAGACCTGGGCAAACAGGTATTTGTAGAATAAGGGCAGTGCAAATTCTAGCTCTGAGGTCAATCAATTTCTCGAACTCATCCTGGAAAAAGTGCTACATAGCCCATTGCTGAGTATCACTACAGTCACCTTCGAAGTGCTCCCCTTGGGAAGCTGTGCAATGAGGCCAGTGTCTAGTCCACCCTTCAAAGCATTCTGGAATAGACTAAGCGCTGGCATGGATGCACAGCTTCCCAGGGGGAGTACTTAGAAGGTGACCGTAGGGATACTCAGCAGTGAGGTACGTAGCACTTTTTCTAGGAGGTGTTTGCAAACTTAACTATAGGCCTTGACCTTGTATATAGACCTCCTGAGGGCAATGCCTCACAAGCAAATGAATTTTGGGTTCCTTTAATTCTATATTGGCTCAATTCTAAAGGGTTAGAACTTGAATTTTTCAAGCATTGAAGTTATGGAAATCACACTTTGCAGGAACAAAGTTAAAAAAAAAATCAGTCTGAAAAACAATGCATTCCATTTAGGATGTAAATTAAACTTTTTAAGAAGCTTTTAAAGAGGTAGCTTTTCCAGGATAATTGCTTTGCAAGGACTCTGGCCCACCACTCTTTAACCCAAATGGCACCTCGCGATGGATACAAATAAGGTCACATGTAAATTGATTCCATAACTGCGGTGCCTCTGAATCCAATAGACCCTTGGTTCCCAAGCTGTGGTACGCACACCCCTGGGGTACGTGCTGGGCCATTCAGGTGTACCTGAAAAATAATCAGTAATTGAGAAAAAGGTAATAAAAAGTGCAAAACGTTAGTTATGGATCAATAAATGTTAAGTTCGAATCACTGTTAATGGAGACACTTCAAAATTAGATCACATTAGTGAATGATGATTGGTGATTGCGTGGCTATGAACCCTTCCCCTAAACCACTGTTCTACAAACATTATGCACAGTTTCAGAACAATCTATTTGCAATGTTTCTAGAACCTCTCCAAACATATAAATACATCTGTACCCAAATTGTTTGATCAGTTTAGTTATTGACTGAGTAAAAGTGAGTGCATTGTATTTAATCCTGATTCTTTTCAAGTAGTTTTTTTTATTTAATATTTAAATACTTGATCATCATTATCAATATTTAACTGTTATGAATATTACAGAGTTAAATCTGTGGTTTGTACTTTCAGTGTAGTAATTTTTCTTTCCTAACTTATTACCTCATTTACACTATTTAAATCAAGATAGGCACTGAAGAAAACTGTCAGTATTTAAAAACAGCTGTTCTACAAACAAGGGGTACATTTATAGAAATGGGCTTAAAGGGGGTACACAAGTGGAAAAAGGTTGGAAACCCTGCAACAGACACTCAAACAGATATTCAGTTACCCTTGCCCTGGTTATTGCTGCTGGCTGGAGGGATGTGTCCATGGGGACTGGGGACACGTATTGGCACACATCCCTCTCCCTGTGATAGGCTGACCGTAAGTACCATTTGAAATGGGACAGTACCATTGTTTTCCGTCCCATTTAAAAGGGTATGTCTGGTCAGCACACCCTGTCGTGCGGCTACCAGGGCTGCTAAAGTCATTTGCTTGGCCTTAGTGGTTCATGAACCTAAAATAAGGTTTTCATTAACATGTAAGAAAACAAACAAACAAAGAAACCCTCAAATAGTACCCTGCTTTTGTGTCAAATTTGGATCACAGTTGTTCCTCTATATAGGACCTCGTTAAGGTGACTGGGGCATAAAAAATGATGAAATATGTAAAAGCAATCAAAGACATAAATATACCAAATGGGAAATGCAGAAGATGGTTTGCTATAGGCAAATCAATATTATAGATATTTATCACAAGCTGATGCAAGATAACAAGTTATAGTAACAATTCCTTCAAATGACTGATTGATGAGGGCTATGGTGCAATGGTTAAAATGTTTTGGTTATCTAAAGACCATTGTAAATTTTTTTAAATTTCTGCCTAAAAATGACTTCTTCCACTTCAGTAAACTCATCAGAGAGAAATCATTGGAATGAATTAGTTTATTCACTCACCACGTGTTACTGGATTTCTACTGTGTTTCTAGACACTATATTAGGGGTAGGTATCATACATGACTGACTAAGTAACAGGCTCTGACTTTGTAAATTTTCCTTTTATAGTTGAAGGACAGACAAAAAACACACAAGTCAAAAAGAAATATATGTAATAAGGTCAGGTAGTGTTAGTGTTATGAAGATAAAGTAAGGGACTATAGGGTGATGGGAAGACTTCAGGTAGGGTCAAAAGAGCCTCTTTAGGGAGGTGACATTTGAGCAGATATATGATTAAAATGGGGCAGCCTGTCACATGATTATGTACAGAGAAGCTTGGTCCAGATGGAAAGGACAGCAAGAACAAAGGCCCTGAGGTGCTTGACCTGCTTGAAGAGCAGAAAGTGGGGATGAGGCGAGAGTTTGGGAGGTGTGTCAGGTGTGAGGTGGGTTGGTCATGATGAGGACTTGAAGTTTACTCAGTGTCTCTGATAAGCAGAGATATTTTCTGACACTGGAATCTAAAACTATTCTGATCATTTCTATAGTGAGCTCTGTGCTGAACCACCTAGGACCTACATATTCATTCCCCCCAGCTATGGAGACTGTTGGCAGCTGACGGCTCAGGCCAAGTTCCTCTCCAGTAATTGTCTGTTTAAGAGAGCTACCTCACCCAAGCTGACACTCCTTTCACACCAATGGCAACCCATGAC
Source organism: Lyroderma lyra (assembly GCA_004026885.1). NCBI lineage: Eukaryota > Metazoa > Chordata > Mammalia > Chiroptera > Megadermatidae > Lyroderma > Lyroderma lyra. Next base: position 100,342 of record PVJL010005265.1, on the reverse strand, counting down.
TGGTCAGCACGGGAGTACAGAGGCATGGCCCCCTTGCCTCAATCGGGATATCAGTAAGGTTCAGCTTTGGAGCACCCTGAAGGACAGGCTGAGGTCTGTGCTACCATCAACACCAACATACCCCCCCATCCTGCTTGTCTCACGCCACACAGGTGTTAGTCCTGAGAACACTCCCCAGTCCACCTCTGGCACACGAACCCCAGAATCAATGAGTCTTTCCACTGGGGAACTCAACTGAAGAGAACAATGAACTACGTCATACTGATCTGTAGCTGTTGACGGAGAAAAGGTGACAACAAATCTACCCTGACCAGTTGACATTACCAGTGAGTTAATTTTTATCACTAGATTCCTGATTAAGCTGGCCATTTTTTGTCATTTGGCTCTTTTCTCTAAAAATCGGATACCGGTAAGAAAGAAGAAAGAGGTGGAGAATATTCTGATGAGTTCAAATCTGCTTTTACTCTATTTTGGTTATCTTTTGTTTGCATGAGCCAATCAGTTACTTCGTTCACCAATATTGAAAGCATGTTAACAATATTTAATTAAGTGGGAATAAATGTCCAAAAGTTACTGTTAGCTGTTCCTGTTAGATTGGCTACCTACTTTTCCTACTTTTGAAAAATCTAAAGGGGCTCAAAATAGAGAAAACGCTGCTAACATTTTAAAATGTTCTGTTACTAATAAATCATCTGTGAGTATATGCACTCAGCTGGACTGAATGTTGTCATAGATCATCCACACAGGTGTCTGATGTTACTACCGCAGTACAAAATTGCAAATAGAAGGCAGGTCATCATTTACTCACTGAAATAATCTTTTTACTGGCAACATGTCTCACTCAAAACAATAATCAAAACGTACCCAGCCCCTCTACTTCACTGATTCTCTTTTCCTGCCTGTTACATACTTGGTATCTAATACCACTTTCTAAGGGAATCTCCTCATGGTTGGTGGTGGCAACATAGTCAGCTGAAACCTACATTTCCCAGGCTCCCTCGCTGTTTGGGAGTGGGCGGGAAGGAGGGTTGGGGACGTGGGGAGGCTAGGAAGTGCAGGAAGAAGTAGCCAGTGGTCATTTGGTGGGGCTTCTGGGAAAACTGATCTGGACCTGACTCAGGTGGCGGGCACATGTGTGCCTTCCCCTTTGGGCCCCTCCTTGAGTCCTGGATCTGTGGGTCTCAAAATTGAGGGTGTGTCAGGATCACCTGGACGGCTTGTGAAAACACCAATTGCGGAACCCCACCCCCTGAGTTTCCGAGGCAGTCTGGGGAGGGTCAAGGAGTTTTGCATTCCTAACAGTTCTCAGGTGATGTTCCTCTGGAGACAACCACTTTGAGAGACATTGTCCTGTAGTTGTAGCTGCAGTGGCTGTTCTCAGAACAAAATATGATCTTGGGGATAGAAGCCAATTCCTGAGGATTGTGCAGCATAAAAATAGAGAAAATTGGGTTTCTGACATTAACTTTGTGATATCATTCATGATTCACATTGAGAAATATATATATTTGTTCTTTGTCCTGTTTCAAAAACCCTTGGAATTTCCTAAGTGAAAAGAGAAAGGTGCCTTTTGTTATGTTAATGAAGTGACTTTGAAAAGCCCTGAGGTCACCTAAGGAAGGGTTGCCAGGAGAAACAACCAGGGATTAGAGGTTTAGAACTTTCAGTTTTACCCCCTCAAAGTCTGGGGAGGGGAGAAGGGCTGGAGGTAGAATCCGTAGCCAGTGGGCAATGATTGAATCAATTATGCCTTGTAAGGAAGCCAAAACATGGAGGTACCGGTAGGCGCGGAAGCTTCATGCCCTTTCCCCATCCCTTGCCCTTTGCGTCTCCTCATCTGGCTGTGGATCCGCATTCTTTGATATTTAAAATAAACTGGTGGTCCAGTGAGTAAAATGTTCCTCTAAGTTCTGTGAGCCACTCTAGGAAATTAATAGAACCCAAGGAGGGAATTGTCGAAACCTGCAATGGGTAGACAGTTGGTCAGCAGCATGGGTGACAACCTGGACTTGCGAGTGGCATCTGAAATGGGGAGGAAGCATCATGCAGGATGGAACCCTTAACCTGTGGGTCTGACGCTATCCCTTCCAGTAGATAGTGTCAGAATGGTATTAGATTGTAGGACACCCAGCTGGTGTCTGAGAAATTGTGGGGGGATTGGGGTGGGACTTGTCCCCTCACTTGGTAGAATTGGGTACAGAACCCTTTCAACGTAGAGCCAGCCTGCCAGCCCAAGTTTCCTTCTCCTGAGAGAAAAATAAAACCCTTATCTTGTTAAACTACTACTCTACATTTTTCTACTGTATGCAGCTGAATCTACTCATATTTGATAAAAAGGCCTCAGGCCATATCTAATATTTCCTGCCACGTTTTAGAAAATCCCAGGGTCTCATTTTTTTTTTCTCCAGTGAGTGGAAAATTGGAATGCGAATTTAACAATCGAACTCTGGCAATGAAAGCCTTGAGTCTTTACATTAAATTTAGCTGTGTGACTTAAATTATCAGTGAATCAGTATGCATTTTGATTATTTTAGGAAGGATTTTACACTCTGAACCCTGTGTGCATAGGTGGCAGTGCAAAGGGTCTCTAGCCTCAAACGAACTGTCCCAGGATGGAAGTTAGAGGGAGCCCTAAGTCCTATGCTCTTGACACCCCATGTAAGAATTTTAGTCTCCCAATGGAAACAGATGGAATCAACAGAGAATGACTTCCGTTTCCTGTTCATGGGCAAAGAATGACAAGGCTGTGAGCTCATAGCCATCACTCGTCTATCTGATGGAGGGAGGAAAAACAGGCACTATTTGAAGTTCCTGTGATGAAAATTTCTTTTGGGTAATTATATTACAGGAGTCTCTCTGTTAACCGGAACTGGCAGCTTCAGAGTGCCATTTACTCGAGTTCCGGTTGATGGAGCGTCTATATACATTTATGCGACATCTACCGATCCCCATGGGTGCTGGTTAACTGAGAGTCTACTGCAGGCGTGTCCAACCCGTGGCCCAGGACGGCTTTGAATGTGGCTCAGCACAAATTCTTAAAACATTGTGAGATTTTTTTTGCGACCTTTTTTTGTAGCTCATCAGCTGTCATTAGTGTTAGTGTATTTTATGTGTGGCCCAAGACAGTTCTTCCCGTGTGGCCCAGGGGAGCCAAAAGGTTGGACACCGCTGATGTACTATATTTCTCAAGGTTCTTAGTTAAAACTCTGAGAATTTCGTATGCTCAAAATTCTTTGAAATAAGTTAGTAAGTTTTTACCAAACATTTAGAAAAAGTGCAACAGTTGCACATATAATAACAGATGCTTACGATGGGCTGTTGCCATGAGTCCTTAATTTCGGCTCTGGTTGATATAATTAAAAGGGTCAAAACATTTACTCCTCACCCACACATTCCCAGTGGCCTGGGGATGCTCGTGGGGCTTCATGAGCAGGAGGAGGGCAGGCCTGGTTCGCCTGTCTCCATCACCACAGCAGGTACATTAGCTCCAGGGCAAGTGCCTGTGGTCACTGATGAACTCCTCCACAGGCCGAAGGCTCATGGTGTGCATTGGAAATTCATCTTTGTCTCAGACTACGTGCAGAAGATGGCTGCCTCTGCAGATAAGGCCTTACCCTCAGGTACCCCAGGCATAGTACGTAGAAAGAAATAAAAAACTAATGAACCCTAGTCTTGTAAACTGAAACCTAAAAATGATCGGCAAATTTTGCTGTATAAAAAAAAGCACTTTGCTGACTTCTTCATTTATAGGCTCTTTTCCCCCTTTCAGATTAACCTGCAGAAAACAAATCATTAGTCCTACAATTTTATAAGATGCTATAAGCTGGCTACGGATCTCATCCAACAGAGTCTCCCCAAAAGCACACATTTCCCTCTGTGGTTTGCACAGCCTCACATCAGCCCAGGAAGTTCCTCAGGTCTGCCCACCTGCCAAGAGGACTGAAGCCTAAGGTGAAAGTGACTTGTGAAGCCATGTAAGACAGTGAGCTGACCAAAGGGTCAAGGAACGTGCCCGGGAGTGTGGTTCTCATTTGCTTTAATTCAAGCAGAATTAAATCCTTTCTGAATACAAGGGGCGGGTAGAGTAAGCCACGGGCTGATGATTTAGGGTTTGTTTTGTCATTGTCCTCATTTTGTTTTATCTGCTGGCCCTTTTCTGTGGGTATGATGAGCGCTTGGCAGCCCCCATGTGGAAATGAAGCAGAGCTTCCCTGCACCCCCCAACTTGCCACACACACACACACACACACACACACACACACACACCCCTCATACTTAGGGCCCCTCTTCTTGTCTTGGCTTTATACAGAGGGTGTGGAGAGGATGGATAATGCCCATGGGGGATACATTAGGAGGGGGTCCAGCAGAAGTCCCAAGCACAGACAGGGTCACTGCTGCTATGAAACCTCAGGTGTGGCCAGGTGTTAATGAAATGAAGTCTTTCATTACCTAGTTCCTGGACACAGACAACGCAAACACAGGTATACATTTATTCTTACAAAAATGAAGTGAGAGGAGCAATGCTTCAGCAAGCAGGTAGCTTCCGATGCTCCCACAGTTCCCCTCCCGGGGGCCCGTTGAAGGTCCACCCATCTGCCCACTTTTCAAGGCAATCTTAATTCCCCTGAGCCACTTGCTCCATGAACATCCCCCTCTTCGTACCTCATCCTCCAAATCCCTTCTTTTTCATGGTAGATGTTGATGGCCCAACACATATGGAACCCAAAAGAATGGTCACTAGTGACCTTGCCTTATATTTAGGCCAGGAGAGCTTACATATCCTAGGGTAGCAAAGGAAAAACAATTTACTCTCCATATTAGCACCCATGGACTTCCCAGCCTTTCATCATTTTGGGTGCATGGAGGACACTAGGAATGGCTCTTTAAGTGAGCCCAGTGGGGCCAGCACACACTGAGGGCTGTAAATAGTAAATAATGAGAGAACAATTAAGTTTCTTGGATGTGCTCAGTGGGTGTTTATCCCTGGCAATCATGATCTGATGAGCATCTGAAGTCCTGGGTTGAGGAATTACAATCAACCGTTCTTTTTCCAATTTAATTTTTTTTTTTAACACAGAAGGAACATGTTTTTGCTTTCTGTTTGCTTTGAATTATAGGCAAAAATCTCACAAATATGCACGTGAGATGCTAGCCAAGGTGCTCGCATTCAAAGCTCCCCGTAGGAGGTGCTCAGTGAGGTTCAGGAACTGAGAAAGCTTTCCATCTGGCACCAGTTGACCTCTGGCAGCAGATTCATAGTTTCATAGAAGCTGGAGTTGCAAGGGGGCGAAGTGAAGCGCCCAGGTCAGGACAGGCCATTTCAGAAGGGTGCACAATGCTGCCTGCACAGTAACTGCAGCCTCTTTTAGCCCATTAATGTCCTTCCAATGGTCCGTGAGTGCAAATGACTCCAGATATTGACGGTTCAAAGGAATAAATCGGAAATGCTTTCTACTATCCCTGTTATTACAAAGATCTGACTTTTGAACTAACCAAATGCATTATGTTCATCTTCTCCCTCTTGAAAGAGCTTGAAGCAACCACCCCTAAAGCATGTGTCTAAATGCCAGTTATTTTCTACTCACCTGCAGAGTAGATTTTCTTTTTCCTGACAGCCTCCATTTGTTGATTAAATCCTGGAACTTCATTTAATATTTTAAGTCAGAACCAGAATCCCTGAAAACAAGCCAAATTAATGATTTAATTCATTATCTAGGAGGCTGTTTCTTCCACTGTTTTGTTTGTAGAAAAGGAGAATAAGAAAATCAGAGTCAGACCAAAATAATAATAATAGAACAGCAGGAGTAACAGACGAAAGGAAAAAGGAGGGTGGTAGGTACGGTAAATTGGTTTGAAAACAGATGTGCCTCAACTCAGAGGCTTCCAATTTTTTTCTCAATTAAAAAATGTCTTCTAATTTCTTTATTAGATTCATACCTGTGTTCATTTATTTCTTTTTTCTGCTTCTCTGTCTTGTACAGTGAGCAATACATGCACATCTCAACAGCAGTGCTGTTTGATCAGAAATCATACTTACTGCTTCAGATCATTCAATGAAATATTTCTAAAAATGTTGAATAATTTGGTGGTTTTTGAAACAATGGTAAAACCTCAAAAGTTGTGATACCAGCAAGCTTTTAGCATCATAATCATCCTTTTTGTCATAGCCATTGTTATCATCATTGTCCTCAATGTTATTGATGTTAGCAAACTGGATGCATACGGATTTTAATCCCAAAGTCAAACAAGAGTTTGTGTTAGGTTGAAATTATGGTATCAGGTTTGGATTTAATGCTTTTTCTGACCAAAAGAACTTTGATGCTCTTTAGCCAATGAGTTAATGTCTTGCTTTAAAGATGCTTGATCAGTAAACACCAGACAACTAGAATGAGTAAGCAGCTTCCACAGAGGGTCCAGGGACTTAAAAATCGCAGCACTGTAGAAATCACTGAACAGAATACAAAGACCTTTTTTTCTAATTTGGTCTTGTGAAAAGCAATATGAACTAACCATTTGGCACTTTCGATTGGCTACCTTTATCCTCCAGACCCTGACTGTGGTGAGGGAAGGAGAGGAGCAGCACGGGCTTTGCCTCCTATTAAAGGCTTGTTAAATATGAGCTGAATCTAAATCTGACCACGTGGACCAGCTAGCTCAGGGAACACCAGTTAGAAAGTTCCTGCCCCTCCACCACCACACTCTCAAAAAACTTCTGTAATCCCACTGTTAGGAAGGCACTCCTTTGATTTAACAAGCTTCTATTTAAAAAATGAAAAGAAGTCATTGGGAAGGTTCACATAATAAATAGTTACAAACCATTGGGGAGGGGGGGAGGGGGAGAAAGGCGTACATACTGTCGAGGAATAGACAGTGTTGCTCCTCTTTGAGCCTGGCTAAAAAGAGGGGATGGTGTGACAACGTGGCTTAAGCCCGAACTTAATGCATCAGGGACACCTAGATGTGTCCCTTGCTGGCTCTGTGACCTTGGGCAAATTATTTCAGTTCTTTGAAGTTCAACTGCCTCATGTTTAATATAGGTAAAATAATCCTACTTTCCGGGATTATTTGAGGAATCAAATGAGATTACAATATGTGTATCAGTCCCAACATTTTATGTAGGCAAAGTAGAATATGCAGAATGGTAATTATTGCCTAATTATCTGATGTGCCTTGCCGATTTCTCAGATATGACAATAACTGCTGGTTTCCAATGTAGGCCAAGATCTTCCCCAAGCATAAGGGCTCCTGTGGAGCCTTTCAGAGAGATCTAAATACATCCTGAATGGACTGTGTGAAAAAGAGGTCATCTTCAGTGTCCCTCCCCTTCTACATAAGCAGAGCCACCCTGTTATGGGCAAGATAGATACCCTTAAATCTAGGTCTTTAGGTTTTAAATAAATAAATAAATAAATAGCCTTCTCTTTTTGGGTAAAAGACAATAAAATAACGCTCTCTGCCCGCAGTGCACACGTCTGGCAGCTATTTTTAAACTAATCACTTATTCTAGTCAGTGGCAGCTCCTACCGACAGCCGTGTAGCCAGCAGCTCTCCTCGTATACTCCTGTAGCATTAATATTTCATAGGGAACAATAGGGTAGGGCCATACACCAGCTTCGGGAAAAGGAAAAAGCATGGACATGAATGAAATAAAATGGCCTGAATACTTGAAGGGAAATGTGATAAACCCGGAGCCAGTTTCCTCAGAAAAGGATTTATTGCACCACAATGAGCTTTTATTTATTCTCTCAGTAAGCATTTTTGCATTATTATTCATTCAGCAATTCAGGTGGGTATTCAGAAGTGACACCTTGCCAATTTTTTTCACAAATGTTTTTGACTTTGACGTCTTAATCTGAAATCATTGCAGTAATTACAAGGGGAAAATGGGTAGGAGGAGCTGGGAAACGCAGCAGTGCTTCCAGGATGCTCGCACTAAGAGGAATGGAGCTAATGTGCACCTCCGCCAGCTGAGGTCTACGTCGGCGTGTCGCTGGCTGATGAGTAACAGAGCAGGGTTACGTAGGACGTGCACGTTTTCTCGTGTTTTAGAAAATGATCGCACCTGTGCAGGCCAGGCTAGCCTTTCCCTCTTGCTACGTTCTCTTTGAAGGCCATGGAGTCACTGAAATAATCAAAAGCTCATTCTCAGACTATCAGTCAATATTTATTAGGAAACTACTCTGCCTACTGTACTCTCTAATCCTTTATCCTGCTTTAGTTTCTTCATAACATTTGCTATTAATATTGTTATATTGCAGCCTATTTATTTGGTTTATTATCTGTTTACCCAATTTAGAATGTAAGTCCCAGGAGGACAGGAACCTTGTTGGGTTTTGTTCTCTGCTAAGCCCCCAGTGCCATGACGAGTGCCCGGCACAGGGTAGGGGCATAATAAATACTTATGGGAATAAATGAACAGATGAGGGGATGCTAATTATAAAGCAAATTAAAGACTGATAAGATACTTTCTTCCATCTTTTTTTAGCTGGAAAACAGAATGTATGAATGAATGCTCAGAGAGCCTGAAAAGAAAGCAGTGCCCCAGAACCCTTGGTTTTCCTTTGAAGGACATTCCCTGTGATAACTACGTGCTTCCTGTGCAGAAGAAGAAAGAATCGGTTGCCATCTCCTAAGCAGTCGGCGGGAAGAATAGGCTCACGTCACCCTGGGCCCTGCTTTCCCAAGCCCTGCCTTGCACACTCTGCCTTCCTCTAATTGCCAAACCCCTTTCTTTTGATCTCATGGCTGAGGTTCAGAGGTTCCCCCACCTGCCGATGTTACCAACTCGTTTGCCTCCTTCCTATCCAAACTAAAGATGTTCAGAGGGTGACTTGTTAAAAATGCATCCCAAATAGAGATGCTTTCAAGCACAATTCTCAACTTGTGTTGCAAAAATATGAAATAAATCCTATGACTGTTAATAATTGTTTTCCTGGTCAACCTCGTATGGGGAATACAGGGTTGAAGCCATTCCCACAGGTTGTCTCTAAGACTTCAGGACACTGATGCACATTTATTTTGTTTTGTTTTGGGTGCTCCCTGGCTGGGAATCGAACCCAGGTCAAGACGCGCATTTAAATACAGGGCCTGGTGTGGATGAGTAGCCAAGTCATTAAGGTGCTGGCATGCCAATTACAGGGTCTGGCAGAAGTAACGCCCTTTCTAATAAACAGCCGTGTTGTCTTAGTAACCTTAGTCACCTCTGTATTCCGGGTCCCCTGATGTAAAATGGCCATTGACGGACAAGGGAGGAGTGAGTGAGAGCAGTGAAGCTGGACTATCAAAACCGTGGCAATGGAGCAATGACGACTCGTTTTTTACATGAAGAACATGTGACACACAAGCGTTACTTCTGCTGGACCCCGTATTTGAGAAAGAGCCATAGTACATAGTGAGTGTTTCCCCAAATTTATTTGACCATTGAACCTTTCTCTCCTAAACTGTATGTTATCTCGTGCTGTCACTGAAACATACTTTAGGAAATATTGGTCTACAAGCTTTGCAGGCGAAGGGCTTTCAGAGGTAGCCTTTCGGGTTTCAAAGTTTGCCTGGTTCATCACCACCAGTTGAGTGAGGATTACCATGATGTGTAAGTTCATAGAACCAGGATCGTAAGAATTCAGAAGAGGGAGAGTCAAGAAAGTTTCGTGAAAGAGACGGGATGGAGCTGGGCTGTAAGCGATAAACAAGATGTAGAAAGGGGAAAAGTAAAACAAATGTCAAGCGTGGGCAAATGTTGGAGAGGTGCAGGACAATGAGTTTTGTTTTCAAAATTTAATTTATTCAGATCCCTGGAAATGTGGTGGGACTTCAATGAATGGTTCTAATGGTCAGTTCTACTTTTCCTATTAATTCAGTGTGTAGTTTGCATCCTCTGAAGTAGATATTAAAACAAGGTAGAAGGATCTTATTAAGAGAAATGCCCGTGTGACAGAAGATGGGAGAATCCATCAGACCGTTATTCAAGTCTGACCCCAAGTGAAAGAAAACAGGAAGGAAAGGGGGGTAGAAGCATCTTCAACTGCTGTGAAGTCTCAGGAAGGTTTAGTAATACTGTCAGGGGTTGTCACATTCAAGGAGTGGCTCTGCTCAGGTACTCCTGCCATCACCATCTACCACAGGAGGATGCATGGTGCAAGTACGGTGCTGGGCTTCAGAGCTCAGCTGCTGGCTCCTGGATCAAATAGATCCCTACAGTTGGAATCCTGCAAGACACATTCTCATGACCACCACACTCAAGAAAAAGATCTTTATGAAAAATGAATGAAGCTACATATGAGGAACAAACTGCCTAGAAACCCAAAGGTATACATCAGGAAGAAATAAAGGAAGGGTAATATTAGATGCACATGGCCAATGACTCCTTCGGGTGTTAAGAAAAATAGTCTTGCTACTTCTCATTTTATAGATTTCCAGGTAAGAATATTGTAGCTTTTTCAGGGGGTAGACTCAGTTATTGTGGGAACCTCAAGCTTATAAAATTGGGTGTATTGACTGGGGGAGACTATAGTTAGAAAAAGAATATAAACTACGAATATAAAGTTCCTAGGGTTCCTCCTCAGGCCTTGAAAGTGGCCGCGGCAGTCAGCTCCAGCCTCATTCAGTTCACATAAACCCACCCCAACCCATCTGCAAAATATGGATAAGAAACTTGGAGTATGAGCATAAGCATATTCAAAACGAATTCACTGATGATCGATTCATGAAAATGTAAAATGCTTCCCAACTGTTTAGTTATCTGAATGGTGTGTGCTTTGACAGTAAGGGAAGAGCTGATGAGGGATGGAGCGAGCCGGCCACTGAGGTTAATGCACAGGGTGACCCTGGAGCTGACGGAGCTGCTGGCACGGATCCAGGAGGACATGCTCCCAACAGCCAGCTCCTGTCACAGTCCCTGGGGAGGATCCCAGCACAGCCTTGAGTCTCCAATTCTCTGTGTCGCTTTAGAGACATGATATAAGAAAATTCAAGGAAACATCTAGCACAAAAATAATAGTTCTTTTAGCCAAGCACCACAATGGAATGCCAAAGGAAATAAAATCTTGCAAAAAACCACACCTGTGTTAGTCTGTAAAGATCCGGGGATGACATGAGGTTTCTGAGAATCAATTTTCTTAGAGGATTCCAAACTATTCAAATAACAATGCTTCTAATGAAAACAATGAAGCAAGGGGGGAAAAGTATAAATAAATGAAGGAGGAATAAGAAAGAAAGAGGAAGGAAGTGAAAACCAATGGAAAACAGAAAGAAATAAGCTATAGCGTGGAAGAGAAAAGGGAGGAGGAAAGAACGAGGAAGGTGTCAGCTGATAGCTAAGTAGGACCAAGGCCCAAAGTATGTGACTCATGCAAATCTAGTTAAAGTGAGTTCTGATATTGGGTGCAGCTCTGCTATACTCTGATCATCTCTGTCCCTGTGGTTTTCTAGTTCAATTCCCAATTCATCTGAATATTCCATTGCTGGGATAGTCTTCCTTACACATGATGAGACTATGATACTGCCCAACTCGACATGGAGTGAATGCAAATTCAAATTTCTACCCCGAGCATAGTTTTCTATTATTTATTTCTAACATCTCCTTTCATTTCTTGCGCTCTCTCTAACACTTTATCGACCTTATTTCTTTTTTATATTGCTTTCTATCTAGACCTATTGCTTCAACCAAGCAGACCCTTGTCTTACATATTTAATCATAATATAATTTCCTACTTATCTCTATATTCCCATAGCCTATGACCTTCAAGAGATTTATTGTTCTATCAATAGTACCTATCCCAGTGGATAGCATACAGCAAGATCGTAATAAATCTTTTTTGGAAGGACTGAAAAGGATTTGTTTATACATATAGTATATTTCCCTTTACTTATGATTCCTTAGACTTTTAATTATCTTCTGTTCTTTAAAATCTAGCTTGAAGTTTATCTTTTCCAGAAAAATGTACTGATTTATGTTGGAAGTTTCTAGATGCTGTTTTACTTTACATTTGTTTTCCTACTATGACGTAGCCTATAGTAGACCCTTGAGTCAAGAAAGACTGTATTAAATTCATCTACTTCTATGCATCAGAGAACAACTAAAATAATCAAGATTTGAGGGGCCAAGATCTCTAAAAGAAGAGTAACTCATTAATGTGACTCAAACATACTATACTATGCATTTCTCCTCAGAATATATGCCAAATTTTTTGGCCTAACTTGAGAGCCTGAGGACCCATGCAAAGGATGACATCTAAGAAATAGAGAAGCTGGCTGAGCTTTGGTGATCTTCTGGAACTAAGAAGCAAAATATTCAAGTTTGGGGCTACCAATGCATCAAGGACTTTGTAGTCCAAATGTCTGAAGGAAGAGATAAGCAGAGAAGTGAGCTGAACAGTTGGAGGTTTTTCTCCCTTGAAATATTTGATGATTGGACAAAAAGGCTTAAAATCCAAGTTAATATAGTCTAAAAATCAGGGTGGAGTTTGTAGCAGTTTTTTAATCCAAGGGAGACAAAAAATCAGAGTTCAGACTAGGCAATATGAACCACCCCAGGATCTTATCTGAGAATCCCCCAAAACAATACCCTAGGACATTGGTTTCCAAGTGGCAGAACATGTACCCCACAGGGGTACGTGCTGGGCCATCAGGTATATGTGAAAAATAATCGGTAATGGCAATAAAACAAGTAAAAAAATGCAAAATGTTAGTTATAGAATAAATGTTAAGTTTGGGTCACTGTTAATGGAGACATTCAAAATTAGATCACATTAGCAAATGATGATTGGTGAGGACGTGACTATGAACCTTCCCCAAGACCGCTTTTCTACCAATCCTTATACACAGTTTCAGAACAATCCATCTGTAACATTTCTAGAACTTCCTCAAACATAAATACAACTGTAGCCAGACTGTTGGATCAGTTTAGTTATTGACTGAATAAAAGTGTGTTGTCTTTAATTCTGATTGTTTTCAAGTAGTTTTTAAATTTACTGTTTAATTATTTGATCATTATCAATATTTAACTGTTATGAATATTGTAAAGTTAAATCTGTGGTTTGTACTATTTTTTTTTTTTTTTTTTTTTTTTTTTTTTTTTTTTTTTTTTTTTTTTTTTTTTTTTTTTTTTTTTTTTTTTTTTTTTTTTTTTTTTTTTTTTTTTTTTTTTTTTTTTTTTTTTTTTTTTTTTTTT
>PVJL010005265.1:0-87074 GCA_004026885.1 Lyroderma lyra | reverse complement strand
CATTATTTTACAGTAAGATGGATACTCAACAAAGTCAGTATTTAAAACAAGAGGTACAATTTTATAGAAATGGGTTTAAAGGGGGTACACCAGTGGGAAAAAGGTTGGAAACCACTGCCCTAAGAAGTAAGGAAAAATCAGAAATAATCTGAGGTGTTCTTATTCTCTGGTTGGACTGAGGTGAGCTGCCCAGCGCTTGAGAGGGTAGGGTGTGTTCTCTCTGGAAGAAGATAATATTAAGCAGGGCCTCACCAACTGTTCAGACACAATGTCTAGCAAGCCATCAAAATTTAAAGAGCCAAAAAAGGACAAAGAGATGAAAAGAGGAATAGATCCTAGGTGAATAAGATATTGGAATTATCATACTCATATTTGCTTGATCATGTTCAGGAAAAATGGATTATAAGATGGAGAATTTTACCAAGAACTGGAATCTGTTTTTTAAATGTTCAAATGAGAACTGTATAACTGACATTAACAAATCAATAAGCGAATTTATCAGAAAATTGATTAACTAAAGGTAAATTAACTGCAAGTTAAATCAGCAGAAAATATCAACGCTAAACCATAGACCAAGCATGGGACATAGAATAAAGAAAAGAGCATGAGACAGATAAAACACAGGGAGAAGGTCTAACATTTTTGAAGTTGGTCTCTGTATTGCAAACCACTGAGGCCAGGGAGGTTCGCACTGGACCCGGGCAGACTGAAGAAGAATCGAGGAGCCACAGGCAACTTAAAAGCCTTTATTCCAGGAGCAGAGCAGCAACAAAATGGCGTCCAGGAGTTCTCTCTCAATAACTCACAGCTCTATGTACCCCTCCCCAAGAGTCCCCTCCTCTTGGCGGCAGGCAGCCAAGAAGTGAGCTCATAAGACGCATAAACAACAAAATGGCTGCCAGCTGGGAATGTGCAAGTCGTTGTTACATAACATGTGCTCATGATTTCAGTGGAAGCTCAAGAGAGAGCTGGAGCTATTTCCTTTTCCCAGACTCCACCCTTTCAGGATTTCTCACCTCAACAATCTACACGACAGAGGTGTTCCACAACGTTCCCTGTCCAAGGAGCATCACACTGCATCCAAACATCACCAACAATACAGACTGCAACAACAAGTTACAATAGTACATGCAATGACAGAGGACTACTGTTCAGAACACTGTGTTCTTAAAAATATGCCCCCTATTTTGCCAATATAGGTGTTTGGGCAAAACCATTGTGTGGTTTTGTGGCTCAATCACATATCCACCATGCGTTAGGATACATGGTCCGTACAGTCCCAGGGGCAGTAGCTGTAATATATTCAGTTGCCACAAGGGCAGCATACACAGCTGCCAATCGTTTTTCCACCCAGGAGTAACAGACCTCAGCCCCCTTCCACAATTGGGACCAGAAGCCTATGGGTTGCCACGAGCACTCAGAACACTGCCATAGGCCCCAGCCAAAGCCCCCTGCTGTGACAGGTAGATCCAGTTCACAAGGCTGGGTAGGGTCAAACACATGCAGGGCTTGGACCACCTTAATGGTGCAATTTGAGGAGTCAAAGACCACCTGGACCCCCTCTATCCAGTCCCAGTGAGCCCCTTTCCTAACCAAGGATACAAGAGCCATAGCAGTTGAGCTAAATGGGGCACAAATGCTCTCTAATTTCCTAGAAGCCCAAGAAAAGTTTGTAATTGCTTAACAGTGGTAGGCACAGTGTAAGCTTGGATCTTATCTGTAACCACATTGGGAATAACCTTTGTCTTACCCGACCACATAACCCCCAAGAACTTGACAGACAAGCCAGGCCCTTGCAGCTTCTTATCAACCACATGTTTTCAGGTGGGTTAGGAGTAGGTACAGCACCTTCTAGACCTGCAAGAGAATCACTAGTTAACATGATAATATCAATGTAATGGTCAGACGTAGCTTCTCAGGCCATGACCATCATTCCAAGTCTGCCACCACCAGTCCATGGCACATTGTGGAACTATGCATGTACCCCTGGGGAAGGACCATCAAAGTCCACTGCTGGCCTTTTCACGTGAGTGCAAATTGATATTGGCTCTCTGAGGCTTTGTCAATGGAGAAAAAGACATTAGCAGATCACCAACAAAATGCTAAGTTCCCAACTCCTGACTAAGGAGATCCATCAGGTCCGCCACTGACAGGACCCCTGCATGCAAAGGTGACACTACCTTATTTAATTCCTGGTAGTCAACCATCATTCGCCAGGTGCCATCTGGCTTCCTCACTGGCCACACTGGGGAGTTATATGGACTGTAGGTGGGCCGTACTATTCCCACCTTTTCCGGTTCCCGTAACATAGTTATCTCCTCATGGCCTCCAGGGGCAGCTTGTACTGCTTGGTGTGTACAATCCAGTGGGGAGGGGGCAGCTGCAAATGTGCATGCACAGCATGTTCCTGCACCACTGCCTTCACCACCCGCACTTGGAGGCGAAAACTCTCCTGCCGTAGTGTTCAACTGCAGCCCTTGCAAAACGTCCACCCCTAAGATACACTCAGGGACGGGCGACACATAAACCCTATATGTCTGCGGAGTCAGCGGATGTCTGCAGGTTTCATTTGAATGCTTTGCTCTCTGTAGCCATCAGTGACTACTGGGGCTCTAGAGAACATCTCTGGATTTACGTGCAAAAGGGAACATTCGCTGCCTGGATCCACTAGGGCCACTTGAATATTTTAACCCCTGTAGCCATCATGGACTGCTAGAGCTTCAGGCCTTGTGGCCCCCCCAACCCCGGAGGATCCAGATCCACCCACATCTGGGTTTGTGTCATGCATAGGGGTCCCTTTCTTTTGGCTGTTGGTGCCTTTTTAGCTACCATATGGATGCCCTTTTGCATGCACCTCATCTCATCAGCCTCTCCCAACTCATGGGGTGGCCCTCATAAGGTACCAGGATCACCACAAGTGACCTGAACAGAGAAGAGAGCACGAATTTGTAGCCCTGGTCCCCTCTCCTCCTCCAAGGAATCTATCACAACAAAAGGGGTGGTTCCTCCTCCTCCCCGGAGGGTTCTGATATAACAATGGGGGACCCCTTCTCTGACCCAGACCACAATCCCCTGCATTCTTTCTCTGGCAGCTTCCTGGTTTCCTCCGCAGCCCACACCTGTGCCTTCATCAGGTCCAGCTCAGTCTGGAGCTCCCGGACTCGCACCGCTCTCACAGGGTCACCTCCATCTCTGCCCACAAGGCTGTAAGAAAGAGCCACCCCACAGCCCCAGCCACTGTGAGAGTGCTTTTCTTGTCGAAGGTCGCTCCCAGCGCCTGGAGAGCCTTCTCCACACAAATGGGCTTCCCACGCACCTCAGGCCACTACTGAGGAGGAGCCTGGGGAGAGAGATGTGCCACGTAGTACCTCATACTCGTGGCAGGCCACCCCTCAATCTCACTCTCTGGGGGTGCCATAGGCTCCAGACCCATCTGCTGTGAATCCTGTTTGTGATGCTAAGTGTATTGCAAATGACTGAAGCCAGGGAGGTTCACACTGGCATCACACTGAGAAAAATCGAGGAGCCATAGGCAACTTAAATATAGCCTTCATTCCAGAGGCGGAGCAGTAAGAAAACGGTGCCTGGGGGCTCACCCTCAGTAGCCCATAGCCCATCGCTCCCTCCCGGACAGTCCCCTCCCCTTACGTAGGCACAAAAGCGGCAGGCAGCCAAGAAGCCAGCCAGAAGGCACATAGACGACACCCTGGCTGCCACCTGGGACGTGCAAGTCACGGTCACATCACAGGTGCGCGTCCTTCCGGCAGAAGCTCCGTGAGAGGGCCTGAGCCGTTCCATTTCCCCACAGTATCGCAGAAGGAGGGGATAGAATGAGAAAGAGCAATATTTAAAGAGAAAATGCCTGATAATTTTCCAAAATTTTCAAGTTTCAAGAAGTTCTATAAACTAAATACAAATGGGCCAAATACAAAGAAAACCGCACCCAGACATACCCTAACATGACCACCGAACTGAGGGCAAAGGCAATGTTAAAGCTGTCCCTCCAAAAGACACATTCTTTTCATAGGAGCAGAACTTAGATGGATGGAAGACTTCCCGAAAGAAACAGTAGAAAAGACAAAAGAATGACATCTTTCACCTTCGGAGAGAGACATCCTGCCACTCTAGAATTTATAACTAGGGAAAATGTCCTTCAAAAATGAAAGTAAAATACAAACTTTTCAGTCAAACAAAAACTGAGAGAATTTCATCTCTTGCAGAGTTGCACTCACAGAGGAAAAGAAAGGGGGATAAAAGGGAGGAAGGGCGATGGCTGTAGTAAGAAGGACAATGAGCTCCAATGGAATTGCAGAAGTGCAGGGTGGAATAAAAAACAACGGAAAGAGATGAACATGTGAATAGTGTTGCATTAACATAGACTGTAGGAAACAGTAATGCTGGTGGTGGGGTTTGAAACACATGGAATCTATGTGTATGACAACATTGCTGTAAATGACCAGTGTGTTCGTCTCTGCCATCGCTGCCTGGCCCAGTGGAAGGTGTCCAGTCGGCACCAGAGGAGTGCTGGCTGGATGCCACTCCAAAAGCCTCCTGCTACGGATGAGGGACACAGGGAGAAACCAAAGAAATAAATTGGCTGCTAGCGCTGTGCCCAGCACCCAGATCTTTTTCACAGACTGTCACTGTCACTGTGACTTGAGCGCTCAGCTCACTCACGGCCGGTGCCACGCCCTTTCCGCTCCGTCAGTGCGCTGTGGAGGACACCTCACATGCGCATACAAGAGCCTGACCCCAGGGCGGCTCTCGGCACGCCACCCACCCGGGCCAAGCTCCAACCTGAGTCCCGTGTGTACCCGCTTTCCCATTCCCTTCCCTGAGGACCCTTCTCCAAGTGGCAAAGCACCTCTGAGGGTTTTGGTCATTGTTACTTAGAGTGGCTCAAACCCCCCTTTCCCCCAGCTGCTGAGGCTTTGTTCTGGAAGAAGGCAAGGTAGATGGAGGAGAACGGTGCCCCAACCTGTCCCAGGGGTGTGTCGGCAGAGCTGTCAGGATTCATTTTCCAAGCGATTCTTCCAAAGGCCTTACAATGACAAACGGCTTCTGCCTCATGGATGATTTTGTTTTCAAAGGGCGAGCCCGAGAGGCTGCAAGGCGTTCCTAAGGGGGAGGGAATAAGATAAAAGCTTTAGCTTTCTCACCGCCGTCCTCCCTCCTCTAACAACACCAGAAAGCGCTGGCATGGACCATGCAATATGAGCTTGCTGTGTAGACGGTACAGTGACTCTGTGGTATGTGACATTTGAGCAGCCCTTTTAATGTCCCAGACCCTTCACAATCAAGTTTTAGTTAATGTGCAAAACAATCAAGTTGCTGGGCAGAGAGGAAAGAGATGGGGGTTTTGCAATTATTATATATAGCTTGATTTCAGTCCTTATTCTGCTTTGTGGAGGCAGGTCGTAGACTAGTCACTTAACCTCTCTGAACCTCAGTTTCTTTATCTGTAAGTGAGAAAGGTAGCCATCCCTACCCAACCTACTTTGTGTGATTGTGGGGAAAGAGCAAATAAAATAATATGCATGAATATGCTTTTTTTAAATGGAAAAATCTTGAGAACCATCTCTATTTTTATTTGTCTTAAGAACACTGCAAATATTACAAACTATGACAGCTGATGAGTAATGCATGGAAAAAATGCTAAGAATGTTTAGAACTGGAAGGGTACTTAGGGGCCTTTTGGCTTAACCCATTTGTATTTCAGATGAGAAAAATGAATAAAAGCCAAAGAAGTAAAGTTACTTTCCCAAAGTAATGAAATTATAAAAAGAGAGGGAAAGCACATCTCCCAACTCTGTTTTAAATTCTGCACGGAGTCTCCTGGGACAAGGAAGTCAGGATGACCAGATCCCAGTGTTCGCAGTTTCTTGTTTTTGACGTACCCAGACAGTTCTGGGCTGAGTAAGGAGATTAGCAGGTGATCAAAGAGAGATGTTAAAAGTCACATGCATCTATCTGATGTTGTCTTCCTGGCATAATGTCAAGAATTACAAAATCACTAGGAGACTGCTGTAAAGAATGTGGGCAATGCATCTGAAGAATGTTGTGTCAATAAAATCACCTTTGGTGAAGGCCCTGACATAATTATTTAGTATGATAGAGTGTCCTGGACACCTCTTTAGGACCATTTCTAAGATCTGTGTGGTTTACTTGCAGCTGCTCAGAAGTCAGAGGAAAACAGAATTTCAATGGGTCTTTCCATGTAAAGAGCCCCTGGAGGAAGAAGTGAAGCCCCCAGCTATGTGAGCACACATCTTCGGTGTGGGTGACAGATCTTTGAACACATGCTACCTAAGGTCTCTCTAAGGATGGTCATTTCTGAGTCCAAGGACAATTCCTGATTGGCTGGGTTGGAGTTTTTCTCAAAGGACAGTTTTGGGGGTCTACACAGAGAAGACAGGTTCCCTATCCACTTGGCACAAGGCACTTAGAAAAAGTTATTTGAGCCCTTGATCAAATGACTGTTAAGATAACACTCCCCGCCATAGTCTCCTTCAGTGCGGCAAGGCCTCGGGAGTCT
The DNA here is from genome assembly GCA_004026885.1 of Lyroderma lyra. NCBI lineage: Eukaryota > Metazoa > Chordata > Mammalia > Chiroptera > Megadermatidae > Lyroderma > Lyroderma lyra. Next base: position 80,539 of record PVJL010005265.1, on the reverse strand, counting down.
TTGAAGATGAAGTGGCCATTTGATTCTGAACTTACTGTTATCACCACAGCATGAATCAAGGCTTTTTTCCTCTCTCTGTTCCAAGGTTAGTGATCAAAGACCCCACCTCTCAGCAGATCCCAGAACGCTGCTGGGTTAACCCAGCCATGTATCAGCGCTGGGTCAATGCCATTGTTTGGACTTGGGTGTTTCCAGATTACATCAATCCTTAATCAGTGTTTTCCTCTGAGGTGGCAAGGCCCAGATCCTGGGATACATTGATTTAATGTCATCAGGGACTGAATAGAACACCTCTAGTTTAAAAAAATAACTGTCACTGATGCAGAAACAAGAAACTGCCTGTCTCTGAGGGCAGAGTCACCCAGGCAGGAGACCCCTCCCTGAAGTATGGCATGGTCCATTTGTTCTGTCCCAGTCAGCTACTGCCTTAAACTGGGCTGTCATCTCTGACTCATCCCTTTCCTTCCACTCGGGGTAGCTCAGAGGAGCTAAAGAGCTGTATAAAGCCCTGCTGCATTTAATTGATGAAATACACCCAGTTACTGCCAAGCCAAAGGGAGCGAACGCATAGTCCAAAGATACACTGAAATAGAGCACAAAGCAACACGACAAGTATCTGTGGCTGCAGACAGCTGAGAAGGGAAACTAGTGAACTGGCTTAGCCGGCCTTCAGCAATCTTTGAGGAGAAGCATCAGAAGCTCTAGGGGACACAAAGGCAGACCCACAAGCAGAGAGATGGGCCATAAACAGCAGTCAGGGGCACTACACAGGCAGGCCACAAGCGTGCTGTATGAGAAAAACCAGTTATCCATTTTTAAAAACACTAGTTAAATACTGTCATGTGTAGGACAAACACTGTGGTAGGACAGTAGGTTATTGGACATTGAAGAGCAAGATATGCTCTATACCCAGTTAGGTGAGAAAAAAATGGCATAAAACTTGACACCTATTTTGAGCAATAACTAAAGGATATCATATATACTTATATATTTTATATATTTGAATACATATTTATATATTTAACATGTCTATGTACATATATACATATACATATGTATATACCTAAATACACATATATACATGCACACATTCCTCCACTTTAAAAAAAGAGACAACCTATCTGTTGCATTTCTCATCTGCATACTGATTGAACCTATTCAAATACATAAAATCCCTTGATCGTTGGATTAAAAACTAAAAAATTACTATTTAAAAACACCTTTAAAAAAAAAACATAAATACCACATGCAAATACAATTTGCTTCAGGCAGACAAATACTCATAAAGAAATAACAGGAAATTGAGAATATTTTAAGTTAGAGTACAAGATTGTCTTGATTGACATCCTTGGAATTCCAAATCCCTGTTTCTGAATTCTAGGAAGGTGTTACTTGCAGTGGGTGGCCAAGAAAAGTCACCTCACGCTCGAGAGGGCGGGACCATCAGCAGGCACACACAGGATCAGTGGGGACTCATGTGCCAGGAGGCCAGGGGCACCGTCCTGTTCAAATGATCATACTTGTTGGCCTGGTTCCTAGGCTCCCTTTAGAGGAGTGTAAATGCCTGATAAGTGTGTGTTTTACATTATAGGTGATATTTTACAACACTAATGCCAATGGTGGCATAAAGAATAGGAGGTAGGGAGAATAGTTAGAAGGTTATTATACTAGGTACCTAATGCAACATAGCATGATGGCAGCAGACACCCAGGAGTGGCAGAATCGGTGAGCGTGAATACTGATGGCACACTGAGACAGGGCTGCTATTCCAAAGAGAATAAGAGGGTCTTCCAGTCACATGTCTGCCTTCTGCTGTGATAGTCAGTTTAGTGTCTAACATAGGCTCTAGTAAAACAACTCCCAAATCTTAATGGCCGAACATAGCAAATGATTCTTTACCCCACAACCAGAGTCTCCATGGATATAAGTGGATACGAATAGTTACAAGAAAAAAAACAAAACAAAAAACTAGTTCTACTTGCCAGAAATATTTCAGGCCTGCCAAGAGAACAGATATGGAAATGGAGGTATTTCACGGAAAAGACCAACTAATTTCAATTGCTAAAAACTGCATGGCGAGCGAGATGAGGTACAAGCAAGACAGCCCAAAACGTGGTGCTTGACATTTATTTTGTGCTGTGTTTTGCAGAGCTCGGAGTTTACAGAACCCAAGTTTAATTAATTCTTTCTGCAGGTCGCCCCCTGTTTTTGTCTATCATCTTGTGAGCCTGTGTTGTTGGCCAAGTCACCACCCTCGTGTGAAGATAGAATAACCATATAACAAAATAAGAGAAACAAGTCAATATACATATATAGTGTCTGGTTGAAATGGGTAGAGAAGGATTGTATTACAGCTGCAGTTCACACCTCTGAGATGGGAGACTCTCGTTTTCCTCCTACAGCTCATCGGTTTCTCGCTGCTACTCTTCTTTTCTCAAAGGAATATAAAAGAATATCAAATAGTGAGAGAAGTCTTCAAGTTCACCAGTCCCGCCTGTCCCATGTTATAGATAGGAAAACTGACATTGATGGTTTAAACAAACCCAAACTTACAGAGCTGACAAAACCAGGACAGTAAAAGGTCCAGTGCTCACCACTCCGTCCTCCTCTTCCTTCCTCTCTGCCCCTTCCCCCTCCCTCATTAAAACCATCTTAAGAAAACAAGAATGGATAAAATAAGTGATACATGAAACAGCTAGTCATGTCATCTCCTAGCTCAAATAAAAGTAGGGTGTTATTTGTGGGTCTTAGTTTTTATGAGCAGGCAGGTGTGCCCCCGGGACTGTCAGTGAGGCCAGCACTGGAAGAGGTGTGCTGATGCTCGGGCATTTTCCAGTCCAGTGAAGTCTCAGAGGAAACAGCCCTGGCGTCACATGTTTCTCTGTCATTATTCATAATTGTGTTCTCAAAGCATCGAAGGAAAGCAATGTGCGGGGTCTGTGAGCCACTCGGTCAGCGGGTGTACTGAAGAACCAAGACACAATGTAAGAGTCACACGGAAATGCACGTGGCCCTGGGGTCAGCGCCCCTTCCAGTTGTGTGTGGGTCCTCAAAAGCTCCCCCCAGAGCAAAGTGCCATCCTTCTGATGGAAGGAGGAGACACTGGACGCACACCATTAGAGAATGAGCTTTGAATTTTTTTTCTCTAAAAGTGATGGGGTGTGCGATGATGGGGGTTAAAAGCAGTCCACAGACATAATGATGACAAGGAGCTAGTCATTTAACCTCCACGACTTTCGGGGGGTTTTTCCTTCAATTTATAAAATGGAGGAATTGAATTAGATGACCTCTAAGCTCTTTCGAGATCAGACATTTCAAATCTATAAGCACAAAGCCACCTGCCTCACATCAGGAACAAACTTATAATTTTGCTTCATTAGCAATCTGTCCTAATCAGCCCAGAGAAAAGGAGAGCTTTCATCTGAGGTGTAGGAAAACCCAGATTCTTCCTTGATCCGAATCCCCTTCCTCAGAAAAAATTTCAGTTTGCTATGTGGCCACAAATCTCCTTGCTCCTAACTTGCTGTCCTGCTAATATTTAATTTTAAATCAAAAGAAAAATAATGAGTTAGTTCTGGGTAATAGCCCCACTAGAACTGAACCCACAGATGTTTACAAACATCCTTAACTGTTAGAAAGAATCATGGCATATCCCACTTACCAAGACTCCTAGGAGAGATGTGACAAAAAGTCCTACAATGAAACATGACATCTCCTTAGGAAGATGAAGGGTATAAATTGGAGTTTTTATTGGGACCTTTGTTTATGAAATGTAATAACCAGCTGTGGTGGATAATGTTCATGGTTAATCAGACCTGGCTGATTTTATACAGGAAAGGTTATAGTCAGCTGATTTTTTAAAAAATACATACATTTTTAAAATTAAGAGCATAAAAATGTGCATACAGAGGCAACACTCTGTGAAAGGAGATGCTGTTTCAGAGCAAACTGAGTGTCATCTGTGGAGAACAGGAGTTATCTTAGATGGTTCATGCATTTATTTCTTCTGCCACAATTTTTTTTTTTGAGCACAAAAAATAGGACTCTAGACTTAGGTGCAGATATTGTAAATATAAATAGAGATGGGTCACGTGCTCAGGGGACTCACTGTCTATCAGGCACTTGCTGGGCACCATCTACAGTGCGAAGACCGGGATGGAAAGGGCCGAGGGAGACCGCGAGTGACAGGCCTGGCTTGGGAGTGTTGGGGGTATCACTGAGACGTAACCTGTGGGCTGGATCTTCAAGAACGGACACAGACATTTGCAGCAAGGATGTCAGGAGAGGGCATGTGTGCTGGGTATCTTCCAGACCGCGTGCTTCCCATCTGTACTCCATGCTGCAGTGACGAAACCAGTTGACCTGGATGAACTATACTAACAGGCCTCTTGACCTTTGGCTTTAAGTTGTGTAGTCAGTGGGTAGCCCCCACAGGAGCGTGGGGAAAAAGGGAGGGTAAGATCAGGGTATATTAGAACCTCAGATAACTGGCACCCATGGGGTTTGGTAGATGCCAGTTGCTTGAATTGCAGTTAACAGAGAGTCTACTGTATTTTTATTCCTCTGGTTTCCTTTCTGAGATGTTGCTTCAGGCTAATTATTTCTCAGTTTAAAGCTAAACCAAAGATTGCTGCTCTTCTCAAAGTGGCCTCTACAAGACCCCCTCTTTTTGAGCCCCAATAAACATTGTCCCCTAGAAGAGCCCATGTAGGAGGTGGCACGTGTCCACTGAGGCTGGCCCGTTGCTTCTTCCAGCCTTGAGGTGCTCTTCCCTTGCATTCCCCGTCCTGTGCAACCTTCCCTCTGTACATCGGTCCCTTCACACAGCAGCCCGAGCGTGCGATGTCTTCCTAGCTGGGACCCTGACTGGCATGGCATCCAAGGCTGACTGAGTGAAGCTGAAAGGAGTGAAAAACTCTGTGTCCTTAGAAGTCATCATATAGCTCAGAGATGCCACAATAGAATATAAAGGGCACTCTGGGCAGGGGGGCAGGAGAAGCACCAAAGGTTTGTAGGGTAGGCCATTAGGACGTGACAGGATTTGATCTGAGTTTACAAAGATTATCCTAGGACTGGTGGGGAGAATGACCTGGAAAGAAGAGAGATTTAGGAGACTAGGGGCATGGCGGTGACTCCAGCTGCCTTCAGACAACATCGCTGTGTTAAGGTGACTTCAGGCCCCGGGCTCCTAGAATGCAGCCCTATTTATTCCCTGGCTCCGCAGCCCGCTGTCGCCAGCACTGGGTACCTCGCCTTCCCATAGTTGGCTCTCAACTTCCCCATCACCTGAGCAACCGGTGCCCTGTAGTAAATTTTCTCTTTTGTAAATATTTGAAGTGTTTTCTGTTTTTCTGGTTAGACCTAGATGAACACAAGCATGTTAATAAGCCAAGACAATTAGACAGCAGGAGGTGACATATTCTATGGGGAAAACGGGCTGGCAAAGGGCCGCCATCTCCCCTCAAGCCGGGAAGCTGTTGCTGTCCTTAGTGAGGGGCAAAACAGTGCCGTGTTTTTACACGGATTTCAGGGCCACTGCCTGGGTTCCAAAGCCTGCCTCGGCGATCCCGTGCAAGCTTCTTGTTTTCTGTGTGTCTGTCTCCTCAGTGCAAAATGAAGATAATAGTACATCCCTTATGGGATTGTTGCAAGCATTAAGTGAGCTAATATGGTATGTCTAAAAAGCTTGTGAAAGTTATTTAGTGCCGTATAAATATTAACTATTATTTCTTGCCTAGGGACTCTGGGTTGGAACACAAAAGACGGATGTCTCCCTGGGTCTCCAAACACCTAGTCATCCCACATTATGACAGTACACTTTGGAGGCCACATCCCGAGGACCATAGCTTTGGAAGTCGGAAGAAGCATGCACTGATCGACAGGGATGCTGTAAGGAGAAATCATTTTCAAGGGGCAAGCAGTGGTTGCCATGGTTTCCAACTGGCAGAACTCCAAGGTCAGTGCCTTGACAATATTTCACTGCTGATATGAGCAGGGCGATCCCCTCTGCTCCTAATCATTTCCACGGTCCCAGGGCAGATTGCTCCCAAACTGAGCCCCTGTTTCAGGTAGGGCAGCCCGAGAGAAATCCAAATGGGCAGAAATCAGAAAGCACAGCCACCTAGCTGACCGCTGACCATGAAGGCAAACCCAGCTCATTTCCTAGGGGAGTCCGAAGAGGGACATGTCATTTGGAGAAATGAAATTTTAACACCACAGGGGGAGTAAAAGCATTTTATTATATCACTCAGGTCCGCATTGATGAAGCTCACAGAGGACAACCTAGGCTATCTGAAATTTTAGTTCTGCTCTTGAGTGATTCATTTTTACTTCCCTGGAAATTCAAGTCCTAGGACGCTGGGGACATCTCAGTGCAAAAAGCCTTGGTAAAAGCCTGCAGCACAGCTCACCACCCAGCTTAACTGCTGCCTGCCTGCCTCCCGACCCCACGTGTGCTCCTTCCTCAAATCAATGCTCCAGCCTTCAGAATTAAACTTGTCTGACAGCCCAGCTGCAATATCGATTAAACATTTTCCCTTAAAGAGGGGCTCGAGTTGTTTCAGGAAGCCTCTCCCACCAGGCAGGGCACTGCTTTCCCAGCCTGTTCTCCAGGGAAGTGGCGCCCTTCGCCCCCACCCCCCACAGAGTTGAGCGTTCAGGCCTGAAAGCCGGTGTGTTCCTCGTGAGCAGGCCAGGGATTCATTGTGTAGCTCTCTAAAAGATGCACATTTTCCCACTCTAAAAGGACTCTGCCTCACTGAGTAAAACACAACAACAACAACAAAATCTTCCATCAATTATTAACAACTCACAAAGTACCACTACACACTTACCAGTCATTCAAATGCTTTTGAAAATGCTTTTAAATGGTAACCCTGAAAAGTTAAAACAATGCCATTTTCTTTCTAGGAAGCATAAAATTCTTCTTTCTTTAGGGCAGCTGAAGGCAGCCATCTATTTACAAAGTTGTATTAGAGATTTAAGGGGAAAACATTGTAGTTAACATTTGTAATATTTTTAAATGGCTTTGCAGCTGCTCTTATTAAGAGGTGGCATCTTGCCCCTCCTCTTGAATCTGGACTGATCTGGAGGGTTGCTTTTGCCCACAGAATGCAGCGACGTCTTGGCTGCATAAGGCCTGTAGCTTCTGCTCTCATCCTGCTGGATACTGCCTCCACGTGAACAAGTCTGAACTGGTCTGTTAAGGAGGCCCGATGAAGGAGAACTGAAGCGCCCTATCCGACAGCCTGCTCAGGTATGTGAGAGAGGCCATCTTAGACTATCCAGCCCTGTTGACCACCAGATGACCCCAGACTAGAGCAGCAGCAGAGCTCCCAGCCTGAGCCCAGCCCAAACAGCTGACCTACAGAACCAGGAGCAAAGAAGACAGCTAGTTGTTGAAGCCATTAAATATGGAGAGGTTTGTTACACAGTAACAGATAACATCCACAAGATTCATTTCTAATTTAGTGCTTGATTTATCTGAGAAATGAAGAAAATCACATTCAATTATAGAAGATGTTCAATCAGTACTCACGCTGACTAAATCTTATGAACAATGCAGAGAACTGAAGAGATTATTTACGAAATGTAAATAATCTGGATTATTCATGCCAAACAATCTGACCCCCTACACATGCTCACCTTGAATACCCACCACCATTTCTCAAAAGCAGATATTTTTATAAAATTATCAGTAAAACTGAAAAATTCCTACCTTTTTTCTGGAATAGTATAGTCATAGGCTTGTTGATCACCCACCATTGTTCTCATTATAAGCCTATCTAAATTCTCCCTCTGTGTGTAGTAAAGAATTGAGAACTTTACCCAAAGAGAGATCTGGTTTTTGCCCTCAGCTTGTGGGAGGTGATCCCTAAGCCCTTGTAATGTCATGCCTGATAGGCGTGTCTTTGTCTGTTTCAGGGTCTTGGGTCAGCCACATAGTAACAGTGTGATTTGGGGCTTTGAGCCACAGCAACAGTATGACTTAGGATGGGCGCTTTGGCTCATGCAGTATCAGCTTGAACTCCTGAGGGGCTCAAACTGAGATCAGCAAGGTGAGCAGTCAGTGCCTATGTGATGGAGCCTCCAGGAACAGTTCTGGACACCAAGGTTCGGTGAGCATCCCTAGTCTCGGTGTATTGTCACACATCAATGCCAGGAAAATAACACTTTCCTTCTCCATGAGGAGATGGTAACTAGACACTCTGCATTTGGTATTTTGCCTGGACTCTGTCCTATGTGCTTTCCTTGACTGATTTTAATCTGTATCCTTTCCCTGTAATAAACCATACCTATGGGTATATAATGTGAGTTATATGGCCCTCTCTAGTGACTTGCCAAAACTGAGGATGGTTTTGGGAACCTCTTGAACTTGTAATTGGTGTCAGAAGTGAGGGCAGTTCTGTGTTGACCCTTCCTCTAATTTTTCAGTTAGCTTCGGCACCTTCCATCAAGATAAAATTGAAAACTACTTCCAGGAGGCCTCCCTTGGCCACCCCAATTCTCAAGAAAAATTCCTTTCTTTGAATGTTTAGAGCTTGTCAGGCTCACCTAAGTATCATAACCCTCCTATGATACTTAGAAAATGGGTCCTGGCTTTGCTATTGGTCATGTGTATCTATCCCCCGTTCCCTGTACTAGATTTTAGTGCTTGAGAACTCAGCCCGTTTCACACCCTTCCTACTTCTAGTAGCCTGCACATTGTTTTTAAACTAAACATTGTGATGTTCAATGAAAACCTGGCTACCTCTAATATCAACTAGCAATTTCTGAAATTTAGGTCACCTTTGTGTTATTACTGAGGCTAACCTAATCATTCACTCATTTCACAAATGTTTATTGAGCATCTGCTATGTGCTAGGTCTAGGTCTTAGCAAAAAGCAATGAATTAAGTCCCTGCCTTTGGGGAGCTTTTATTCTGGAGGATAAAGAGAAGAAATCAACACATATATGTTATATCAGATAGTGGTAAGTCGGAGAAAGAACAATCAAGTTGGACAATAGAATGGAGTATGATGGGAATAACTAGTTTCCATAGAGCAGCCAAGTGAAGGCTCTCAGAAGAGGTGACATTTCAACAAAGACCTAATGAAGAAAGGGAGTGAGCCATGCAGATAGGCTTGCAAACTTAGTTTAAATATTGCAACTACCTAATGACTTCAATGGCCAAATTGGCTTGAGAATATGGCTCTCTTACTTCTTGAACAGTGGATGATTTTTTCTTTAAAGAAAATGATTTTAATAAGTTAGGAATTTTTACCCAATCTTGACACACAGATCCATCCTCATAGTCATTTTAAAGGTTAAAAAAAAATTACTGACATGTAAACAGTTTGGATGAGCAAAAGGTTTGTTTCTATCTGACTGAAGTTTATAGCTGACTAAAGGTGAACTTCAAGATTTTAATAGTCTTTATACTCCAAATTTCTTGACAGGACACCAAGGAAGACATCTCACTGAGGAAGAATCCTTAAAACAAATCTTTCTGTTAGACTGAGGAATGTGTGGTTGAAGGTTAATAAGATGTCACACAGTTCTAAGGAGAAGGATTTTGTGATTCAAATAGAAGTATGTGAGCAAAGATAAATGTGAAGAATAACTCTGTGAATGTAAATTGTAAGATCCAGGGAAGTATTTCTTTCAGTTTTTTATTATATGTAATTTCAATGAATAAACTGAGGTTCATATACTTATTTTAAAATAAACAGGATGCAATCTCATTACAAGTAGAAATGGGTGCTTATTGGGAGAAGAAAGGTATAATTTTTTTTTTTGCTTTTTGATATGTGAGTAGCTCCCTGACCGGGAATCGAACCCAGGCCAGCGCTGACAGAGCCAACACCAAAGCCTTAAGCCACTACACCATCGGGGAACTCCCGGTATAACTTTTAAAGATAGTGATGATAAGAGTTGGCCCATTTCTCCTTTCTGATTTTGCTCAGTCCCCACCATTGCTCTGCTACCTCATGGTGAGCAAGGAGTGCCCAATGGCATTTTGTTTGAATATGGTAATCCTTCCATGATCGAGAGTTCCACTCTGTACAATATTCTGCTCTCTGGCATTCTTATGCATATATAGAAGAGTAGTTAATTGTCACAGAAATCCTAAAAAGCATTCTGAATCGTCAAAAGAGGGTTAAAATATGTGAGGGCAGCTGTGATGCTGAGTATATTAGTGTTTCTAGTTCTTTAAAAAATGGCATCCAGGTATTGTGTATAGTAAATCTTGACTAATTAGAGTAATCGTTAACCAGAATGCAGCATTCTCCAACCAGAACAAAGACCTATTCAGATGAGCTTTTCCTGCACCATTCATTTTCTAGATTTAATGACAAGGTGCTTTAGCTTGGGAAAGGAGAGGAATGAATTATGTGAGACACTGTGTTTTAGAGTTGAAGTCCTTTACTTTACATGTTTGTTCTCCTCTTTTTTAATTGCCCAGAAAAGTGGTGAAAATATTTATGAAAAGTTGAAAAAGAAAATGCAGATTTGGTTCAGAGAAGTTGCTTTGGAGCAGGAGAAAAGAGAGAAATGCCTTGCCCATTTCTCTCACTTTTCCCACCAAACACATTAGAAAACTGGTATTGACTGTGTTGGCAGTGTTTTTGTAGAGAAATGTAAATCTTTCAGGGTCCCAGTGGGAATCAACATGCTGATTGCCAGAACTATTAATATATTTGTCAATTGGAGTCATGCTAAGAAGCCCAAAATTACAGGTAATTTTAGGGCAAAGCCTTAGGAACTTAAAATCAATGTATTTAGCATTAAATAAGCACCTTGTATATGACCAACACTCAACTAAATGCTGTGGAAGATATAATAGAAGTATAAAATATAGTTCCTGCTTAGCATTTAGCATTTAATTAATTCACCTTTTTGGCTAAGCATGGTGACAGACATGACAGGTCCTGGACCTTGCTTTCCAGGACCTTACAGATTTGTGGGAAAGACAAGGCATGTGCTTGAAATATTTATAGTGTGATCCTAGGCAGGAAGTACCAAGTGGCAGAATGGTTTACACAGAGTCTAAATAGTTGTTGGCTGAAAGGGAGAAACAAAGATGGCTGGCAGTGGAATCCATTGTTGAGAAAGATTGGGTTGTAACTTTGGGGTCATTACTCATGAACTATTTTAATTCATGAAGGAGTATGCCTATTATGAAATTCAGGCAAATGAGCACACACAGAACGGCAATACTGTCAGATGGGCTAAGGCACTTCTGGAAAAGATAATATAGCCTAAAAGCACATTAAAACCTGGAAAGAATCTCAAAATATTGAATATAAAGTTGCCATATAATCCAGAAACCCCATTCCTAGGTATATACCCAAAAAGATTTAAAACATATGTGTACATTAAAAACTTGTACACAAATTGTTGATAGGAGCATTCTTTATCATGGCCAAAAAGTAGATACAACCCAAATGTCCATCAACAGATGAATGGGTAAAGAAATTGTGTTATATTCATACAATGAAATATTATTCAACAATGAAATGCATTTAACTACTGATTTACGCTATAACATGGATGAACCCTGAAAACATGCTAAATGAAAGACATACATGAAAGGTGAATATTGTATGATTCTACTTACATAAAATATGTAGAATAAGCAAATGCATAGGGACATAGGCATATTAGCAGTTCCAGAGGGGGAAGGCTGGAGGAAGCTGGGAATGACAAGTGACTGCATAACAGGTATCAATGGGGTTTCTTTTGGGAGTGATGAGCATAATTAGATAATAGTGATGGCTGTCCAACTTAGTGAATACACCAAAATCACTGAATTGATGACTTCGAAAAAGTGAACCTTCTGGTATGTGAATTGTATCTTAATAATACTGTAATTTAAAAAAGAAAGAAAGAGAAAAGGAAAATCTGGGAAGAATAATTCTCCCAAAATTGCTAAAGAGACTGGGTCCTAAGAGTGAAATTAAAAACAGACATCTTAGAAATGAAGAAAAGACATGAACAGAACATTGGAGATTCACAGAAAGAAAATTCTATCTAGAGTTTTACCTCTCTATTAGTGTTATGGGGAATTTAAAAAAAGAAAAGAAAAGAAGGAGTCCTATAAGATGTATCTGATGTAAGAAAAAAGAGAAGTAGGGTGTTGTGTCATATTACAGTGGTAACTTAAAGTCATGGAATCATTATTTGTACACATTTTCTTAAGGACATGCTAGAGTGATGTTTTTTTTTTTTTTTTAAAAATAATTTCAAACATTCAGAACAGGTACAACAATAGTACAGAGAACACCCATACATATCCTTAAACCTTTACCCAGATACACTTAGGAGGGGTGGTCAAGAAATACATAAAATGAAGGAGAAGAAGGATAAAGAAACTATTTATTATTTTTCCTTTTCAATATAGTCCCCCTTAATTCTAATGCACTTTTCAGATCTTTCAACAAGTTTATTTCTACCCTTGGAAAAAAATGTTTTGTTTTTGCACTCAAAATTGCAGCTTTAACCTCTATTTTGTCTGTACATTTCTTCCCTTGAAGCTGTTTTTTTCATATTTCAGAACAAATAATAATCAGATGGAGCCAGGTCTAAACTGTAGGGAGGGTGGATTAACATTTGGAGCCACAGTCATGAAGAGTAGCCAACACAACACTGCGCTTGTGCACAGGCGCACTGTGGTGTCAAAGCAGCACAACTTTTTGGTCTATTTTCCTCTTCTTTTTTCTTTCACAGATTCTTTTAAATGTTTCAGCAGACTGGACTGGAATTCTCCAGTTATTGTGACACCTTATCCTTGTAACTGATGAGCAGGATACGCTCCATATCCCAAAAAACAGTAGCCATGATGTTTCTAGGCAATTGCAACTTCTTAGGGGGACCACTGCATAAACTCCTGCTTTGACTCAGGCTCATAATGATGAGCCCAAGTTTCACCTCCAGTGACAATTCAGTTTAAAACTTCGTCTCTGTTGTCTCTGCAAAGGTCCAAAAACTGTCCTGAACACGCGATGCACTGTTGTCTTCAAAGTGATGTGAGCATTCTCAGTACCCACTGACTTTTGACATCCTTAGATGCTGATGGAGAATATTCAAAATGGTTGTAGGTGACACTCCAACCATTTCTGCAAGCTGCTTTTTATTCAGTGTGGCATCTTCCACAACAAAGTTTTCAAATTTTTATCAGTGTCTGAGGAGGTGGCCTCATCAGGGTGGCCTGACGGAAGTTGTCTTCAGTTGACTTTTTGCCTTGCTTGAAATGCTATGCCACTTATAAGTCATGGATTTCCCAGGGCAACAGTCCCTGTAAACCACTAACATTTCTTCCCAAATTGTTTGAGGTGTTTTCCCTTGTTTTGTGAGACACTTAATGACGGCGTGAAGTTCAATTTTATCTGTATTTGGGGTTTTCTTCACATTTGATGTGCTTCGTCTTCGATATCTGAAAGAACTCAGATGCAAATTAAGCTGAAATTTGGCGCATATACTAATAATAAGTCACACAATCAAGCTGTGTGCACTAGTACTCCCACCTCTCTGAAAAAAACCCCTTCCGTAAATTTCTTAACCACCCTTGTATTGTTAACATTTTGCCCCATTTGCTCTATCCTTTATGTTTGCACACTCTTCTTTCTTTGTTGTCTTTTGTCTTCATGACTCTCCCTCTCTTTCCCTCACTCACATATATGTATTTGGAAACAGCATGGCCTTTTACCTAATAGTTTATTGGGAGTGTATATTTCTTAAGAATAAAGATATTATCTTACATGCCCTGAGTAAAGTTCTCAACATTAGTAAATTTAACATTGATATTATATGATGCTTCTATTTATTTATTTTATCTGTGTTCTTAAAGTTATTTACATATATTGTGCCTATATGGTGGAAACACTATATAATGATGCACCTCTTTTCCCAACTTATGTTCAATGACAGAATGTAGGTAGCTTCAAATTATCCATGGTAGGTGCATTTACATGGAAATTAGCAAACATTGCAAATCAGGGCTTCATTTATTGTTTTGTTGATTTTCTAGACAGGTAATGGAGAAATTGTTAATGGAGTTAAAAGTGTATCATGTTTATAGCTCTACATTGTAAATGCAAAAAATAGATTGAGGAAAGGCAAATTGCAGGACTACTTTCCAAGCATGTCTATCATATCTGGCACGTGATTTGCTTTAGTCAATGACTCCCCTTGGCCAAAGCAAGTTATGTAGCCAGGCCTACTGTCTCAGAGTATTGTTTTCCAAGTGATGGTATACATACCCCCAGGGATACATCGTGGGCTGTTCAGGAGTACAGAAAAAAACCAGTAACAGTGAAGAAACAAGTAAAGTATAAAAAAGCAAATTGTTAGTTATGGAACAAACTTTGAATCACCATTAATGGAGACACTTCAAAATTAGATCACATTAGCTAATGATGATGGGTGAGGGCATGGCTATGAACCCTTCCCCAAAACTGCTCTTCTACCAGTCATTACGCACAGTTTCAGAGCAATCCATTTGCAACGTTTCTAAACTTTCCCAAATGTATAAATACATCTGTAGTTGGACTTTTTTTTATCAGTTTAGTTATTGACTGAGTAAAAAGTAAGTGTATTGTCCTTAATAGTGATTCTTTTCAAGTAGTTTTTTAATTTAATGTTTAACATAGTTTTAGTTATTATTGTCAGTGATTTTTAAGAATATCAGTTACAGCTCAGTGGTTGAAAACAGAAACGGTTAAAAGGCCAAAACTTGATGTGGATTATAAGCTATGGCCAAGTACTTCTTAACACGTGACCGCAGCTACGGTACACCCACACCGGGAGACAGTAAGAAGGAGCGAGCCTCAGACACTACGCAGAAGGAAAGGAAACACTCCGGAGCGTCTGTTCAGTACGGGTGTTCATTTGTAGGGGATGATGACTGTCCTGAGCCTTTGTGTGTTCTGTGTGGGGAAACACTATCCAACTGCTGCATGAAACGCTCTCTACTCATATGACATTTAGAAACTAAACAGCCTATAAAAACAAAGAAATACGTTATTTTCCCCACTAGAAAGGCCACACTGGAAAAAGTGCCCACTGTTACTTCATACATGATGTCAGGAAAGAAAGACAATGAATGCAGTTGAGGCTTCAATACCACATTGCGTATTACATAGCTAAATGTGACCAAAAAAACCACACCCCAGCTAAAGATTTAATTTCTCCTTTGTTAAGAGCACCATTTTTTTTTTTTTTTTTTGCATGTTTGGGGAAGAACATGTCCATAAAACCAACACTATCTCTTTTTCAAACAACACAATGTCTTGACAAATTCGGAAAATGTCTGACAATGTTGAAGCTGTGGTAGTAGATAAAGTAAGAAAAAAGTAAATTATTTTTCATCTAGGTTGATAAAAGTGTAGATGTTGCTGATTTATCTATTTTGCTCATTATTACAAGGTACTTGGTAGGAAATGAAACTGAAGAAAACTTGTTGCTTTGTAACCCATTGACAGAGCGTACCACAGATGAAGATAGTTTCAATGCAATCAATGGTTATTTCATTGCAAAGGATATTTATTGGTCAAATTGTTGTGGTGTATGCACTGACAGACGCAAGCCTGTGTCAGGTTGTTTTATAGGCCTACACAAGCCACTTACAGAAGTAGCTCCCCATGTACCATGGAGTCACTGCTGCATTCATAGACCAAGCCTTGCATCCAAGCCTCTTCCTAGTGAACTGAAAGATGTTCTTAATGAGGCTGTAAAAGTTGTAAATTTTATTAAGTCACAACCATGAAACTCCATATTGTTTAAAGCGCTGTGTGAAGAAATGAACAGCATTCACAGCACATTCCTTTTGCATGTGAAGTTAAGGTGGCTATCTTGTGGCAAAATACTTACAAGGATGTTTGAACTTACACATGAAGTTCAGGTATTTTTTTGAAGACCAGCATTTCCCTCTTGCTCCAAATTTTCAGGAAAGTGACCGCCTTCAAAGTCCTGCATATTTATCAGATATTTTCTAGAAATAAACCAACTCAACTTGGGACTTCAAAACAGCTCAATCACTATATTCAAAGTAACTGACAAAATTGAGTCAATGATTAAAAGACTAAACTTTTGGAAAGTGTGTATTGAATGAGGTCAGCCTGAAGTTTTTGAAACTCTGCACAACCTCTTGCCCGAGAATGACTTGTACCTATCCCAAAACATGAAAGAGAATATTGTAAGTTACTTGGAAGATCTTAAAGTGTCCTTTTATAAGTGCTTCCTTCAACGTAGAAAAAAAAACAACTGGATTGCCCATCCCTTCAATGAAGAATTCTTCAAAGAAGCTAAACTATCAAGCAATGAAAAAGAGCAGTTGATCAAACTTCAACCAATTCTTCTTTAAATTCTGATTTTAAAAGAAAGCATCTATTACCTTCTGGGTAGATGTCAGTGAGGAATACGAACAGCTCAGTGAGAGGGCACTCAAATACCTCTTGGCTAGTAATGTGCATGACAATTATTACAGACTTATCAAATAACACAAATCAATATTATTATTAATAATAAATTAAAAGTTTGTTAAGTACTTGATCATTATCAATATTTAACTGTTACAAATATTGTAAAATTAAATCTTTGGTTTGTACTTTTAGTATAGTAATTTTTATTTCCTAATTTATTACCTCATTTCCACTATTTTACATTAAGATGGGCATTGAACGAAAGCTATTTTAAAAACAAGTTTATAGAAATGGGTTTAAAAGGAGTATATATGTGAAAAAAGGTTGGAAACCACTGCCTAGAGGTAGGAAAATACACGCTGCCCCCAATGAAATGCATACTGAAGGACTGGGGTTAAAGGAGCGTATCAAAATTGAGACTACAAGGTCTAACAAGTTTACGAACTTACCCCTGTGCCCTTACGTTGGCAGCACTGTATAAACTGCTCAGTAAGGTTTCACAACCTTGGTATGTCTGTGTCTCACAGCTGTGTTTGTGTTGATGTGTGGAATTGTCTTGCTGAGTGGTGTTCATTATTGTTGTTGCGTGTGTTTGTGTGCCTTTGCAAGAATGTCAGGGCTTGAATTAGAACAATGAACAAACATTAAATTTCTTGTTAAAATTGGCAAGAGTGGAAGTGAAATCAGGGACATGTTATTCCAAGTTTATAGTAATAATGCCATGAAGAAAACAGCAGTGTACAAATGGAATAAATATTTTTCTGAGCGGAGAGAAAGTGTCACTGATGAAGACATGTTAGGGTGGCCAGTAACAAATAGAACTGATGAAAACGTTGCAAAAATTAACCAAATTGTGCCTCAAAATTATCCACTATGAGAAGCATAACACCGAGTAAACAGTGATAGAGAAATAGGAAAATCTTAACCAAAAATCTTGGCATGCATGAGAAAGGTGTCAGTAAAAACTGTCCGGAAAGAGTTCACCAATGAACAAAAGCAAAGGAGAGTCCAAGTTTGCCAAAACCTTTTGGAGAGGCAAAGCAATGTTTTGGACCATGTTATCACTGGTGATGAAACATGGGTGCACCAATATGACCCTGAAACAAAGCATCAAAGTGCACAATGGAAGTCAGCCAATTCTCTAGGCCCCAAAATCTTCTGCAAGTCCAAATCAAGAGTCGAAATGATGTTGCTAAATTTTTTTTTATATCAGAGGGATTGTTCATTATGAATTTGTACCAACTGGACAAACGATCAACCAAGTTTACTATTTGGAAGTGCTGAAAAGGCTGCGTGAATATGTTAGATAAAAGCAACCTGAATTTTTCTCCAACAACTCAAGGTGGTTGCATCATGACAATGCACCAGCTCACACAGCACTGTCTGTGAGGGAGTTTTTAGCCAGTACACAAATAACTGTGTGGGAACACCCTCCCTGTTCACCTGATCTGGTCCCCCAGTGACATTTTTCTTTACCCAAAGATAAAGGAAATATTGACAGGAAGACATTTTGATGACACTCAGGACGTCAAGGGTAATACCATGACAGCACTGGCATCGAAGCACAGCTTCCCAAGGGGAGTACTTCGAAGGTGACCATAGTGATACTCAGCAATGAGCTATGTAGCACTTTTTCTAGGAGGAGTTCTCGAACTTAATTGTCAGACCTCATATATGCAATCTATCATAATGATCATCGTATTAGCATTTGTATAGGATGTTAGATATTTATTTGTAGGATGTTAAATATTTATTTGTGCTTTCCCATGTATTTTTTTATTCTCATAACAGTTCTGTGAGGATACATATTTTAGAAATTATTTCTCAATTACAGTTGACATACAATATCAGTATCATGTGTACAACATAGTGACTAAACATTTATATACCTTATGAAGCGGTCACCCTGGTAGGTTTAGTACTATCTGACAATGTACACAGTTATTACGATATTATGGACTATACTCCCTATGCCAGGCCTGGGCAGACTTTTTCAAGGCAAGGGTAGTTCTAATTTTCTACAAATGCCACGTTCCACTAGCTATTTATTTTATTATTCAGGCAGTCACCCCAAAATTGCTTGGTCCTCCACCAGTGGACAGCAATCCACGTCTTGCCCAGACCTGCCCTATGCTGTATTTATATCCCTGTGACTTCTTTTATAACTGGCAATTTGTACTTCTTAATCTCTTCCCCTTTTGCACCCTTCCCCCCAATCCCTTCCCATCTGGCAACCATCAAAATGTTCTCTGTGTCTATGAGTTTGTTTCTGTTTTATTTATTTGTTTTCTTGCATTCCACTGTTAGTGAATTCATATGATATTTGTCTTTCTCTGACTTATTTCACGTAGTATAATATACTCTAGGGTCCATCCATGTTGTCACAAATGGCAAGATTTCATTCTGTTTTGTGGAATAGTAATATTCCATTATACACACACACACACACACACACACACACACACACAAATATACACATCAGGGGGCTCCCTGGTGAGGTCGTGGCTAGGCTTCAGCATTCTCACTACCGCGGCCTGGGTTCGATTCCCGCTCAGGGAACCAACTAAAAAAAAAATGTATACTCATCTTTATCCAATCATCTATCGATGGACATTTAGGTTGCTTCCTTATCCTGGCTATTGTAAGTAACATCACAATGAGCACAGAGTTGCATATGTCTTTTTGACTTAGTGTTTTGGATTTCTTTGTATAAATACTCAGAAGTAAAATTTCTGCATCAAATGGCAGTTCTATTTTTAATTTTTGAGGAACCACCTAGTGTTTTCCATAGTGACTGCACCCATTTACAATTCCGCCAACAGTGCATGAGGGTTCCCTTTTCTCTTCATCCTTGCCAATGTTGTTGTTTGTTGACTTGATAGCCATCCTGACAGGTGTGAGGTGATGTCACACTGCGGTTCTGATTTGCATTTCCCTGGTTATTGGTGATGCCGAATATCTTTTCATGTACCTGTTTGTATGTCTTCCATGCCATTTGTATGTCTTGTTTGGAAAAACATCTATTCAGTTCCTCTGCCTATTTTTTAATTGGATTATTTTTTTCTATTGAATTGTAAAAGTTCTTTATATAATTTGGATATTAACCCTTTATCAGATTTGCAAATATTTTCTCCCATTCCATCGGTTGCCTTTTCATTTTGTTGATGATTTTCTTTGCTGTATGGAAGCTTTTTAGTTTGATATAGTCCTATTTATTTATTTTTGTTTTTGTTGACTTTGCTTTTGGTGTCAGTTTTTTAAAAAATCATCACCAAGACTGATGCCATGGTACTTATTGCCTGTGTTTCCTTCTAGTTTTATGGTTTCAGGTCTTCTGTTCAAGTCTTTAATACATTTTGAGTTTATTTTTGTCTATGGTGTAAGATGGTGGTCCAGTTTTATTTTTTTGTAAATGGCTATCTA
The DNA here is from genome assembly GCA_004026885.1 of Lyroderma lyra. Taxonomy (NCBI): domain Eukaryota; kingdom Metazoa; phylum Chordata; class Mammalia; order Chiroptera; family Megadermatidae; genus Lyroderma; species Lyroderma lyra. The sequence continues at coordinate 60,716 of PVJL010005265.1, read as the reverse complement.
GTTTTCCCAACACCATTTATTGAAGACTATCCTTTCCTCAGATATAACATTTTTATATAACTTACTGTCTACATTCCAATTTTTCAACTGACACAGTGTATTAGTTACATATTGCTATATAACAAATTATCCAAAATCTTAGCAGTGTAAAACAACAAATATTCATGATCTCACATTTTCTATGGGTTATGTGTCTAGATATAGCTTCGCTGGGTGCTGTGGCTCAGGGACTCTTACCAAGCCACAAACTCAGTGTAAGCTAGGGCTCTGGTCTCATTTGAAGGGCTGCCTGGGGGAGGATCCACTTTCATGCTCACTCATATGGTTGTTGGCAGGATTCATTGCTCACTGCTGCAGCTCAGAGCCCTTTCTCAGTTCTTTGCCACTTGGGCCTCTCCACAGAGCAGCTCGCATGGCAGCTGGCCTGCCTTACAAAGGAAACAGTGAGAGAGCAAGCCCCAAAATGGAAGCCTCAGTCATTTTTCTGTAAAGGATCCTTGAAGTAATGTTTCATCACTTCTGCCATTTTCTATTCATTAGAAGCAAGTCAATAAAGCCCAGCCCACATTCAAGATTGCAGATTACACCGTGCAAATATGAGGAGGTGGCGTTACTGGGGATCATCTTGGAGGCTGCCTACCACACCCAGTAATACTTCCAGTACCCGATCTAGTCTAGATTTACATATTGTGTTTAGTTGACATATCTCTTTAATCTCTTTCCTTTTTCTTTATTTTTTCCCTTTTTTCTTTGTGTGTGTGTGTGTGTGTGTGTGTATGTGAGACACTGAATTTTTGAAAACACAGTTCTCCTTTTTAAAATAGAATGTTCCTCATTTGGGGTTAGTGGAATACTTCCTCATAATTAGATTCAGGCTATACACAATACTAGCTGAATAGTATATGTTGCGTCCTCTTTAAGGGATTGTCTTAGTCAGTTGGGGGTACTATGACAGACTACTACAGACTGGGCAGCTTATAAACAACAGAAACTTCTCTCACAGGTCTAAAGGCTAGGAAGCCCAAGATTAAGGTGCTGGCCGATTCAGTACTTGGGGAAGGCCCTCTTTCTTGTTCATAGACAGCAATATTCTCCCTGTGTGTCATGTAGTGGAAGGGATGAAGGAAATCTCTGGGGTCCCTTTTATGAGGGCATTAATCCTATTTATGACCTAATCACTTCCCAAAGGCCCCACCTCTGAATACCATCAGATTGGGGATCAGGTTTCAAAATATGAATTTGAAGGGATATAAACGTTCCATCTATAGGAAGGATCATATTCAGAGACACATGTCCATCTGTCCTTCATTGGGAAAGTAAATTCTGATTCCTGGTCTGATTTCTCCAGAGTCCTAGGCTCTCCCAGTTTTCGAGACTGTCAGGAAGGAACAATGTCCTTGAGCTTTAGAGCATTAGCAGGTGTCTATTCAGTTTCCTGTGTTCATTCTGTGAACATCTGTGTGTTTTCCCAGAAAGCACATGTTGATCAGTGAGTCCTGTGTGTACAGTGATCAGGCTCATAGTGTAGAGCATTCTCAGGTACGCTCTGCACCCAGCCCAGCCCAAGGTTAGCAGGTCCCTCGCCCCACATTCTTCCCTGGACCTCACTGGCCCCCATGGTTTGGGTGTATAGACCCTTGTCTGCCAAGGCCTTGCAGGACTCGACAGGACCTGGCCTGTCTCCAGTACAGACATGTTGCCTGATTCTGCCCTTCCCCACACAATCAGTGTTCTAGGAACAAAGCTTAACTCCTTCCCCTCTCCTGCCCATCTCCGTTTCTCCCCCCCCCCCCCCCCCCCCCCCCCTTTCCCCCCCCCCCCCCCCCCCACACACACACATTTTGAAAAGGTCGAATCTTTCCCTAAAAGTCGGGGGGCAGGGACTCCCAGGGAAAAGAGGAAAAGGTTTCAAACCCGGCGTCATTTCCAAACCCGTCTGAGTAATGCATCAGCATAAGACCCCGGAGCGTCATTCCAGCAGGGGAACGGCTCCTAACCCGCTCACTGGGGCTCTCCAGCTGCCCACCGCCGGCCCTGGGGAAGGCTTCTTCCTGGCTCTCAGCCCCTGGGGCTCAGCGGTGCAGACGGAGCTTCAGAACTGACCCAAGGACAAGGCTGCGGGTTGCTCAACTACTCGGGCGGCAGCCTGTGCCTTCGCCCCACTCCCCACACCGCCGAGCTCCGGGCGACACCCAACATCTGTGGCTGTCCATCTGTCTGTGCTGCTACAAAACCACCGCCAGAAACCGGGAGGGGTACATGATGGCCCCAAGAACGGAAGGCTCCAGCGTCGGGCTCCTCACGGGGCTAACACAGCCAGGCACACACAAAGGATGGATGAAGGCGAGGCGAAATGAGGGATCCGATGCCCCGAGGGCGGGACAAAAACCCGAACCTTCGGCCCTGTATTTTTGCATCAGGGGGCACATTTACATTTCAGAGTAAGCCCAGCTACAAACGAGGGTGGCTGGGAGCGTGCGCCTCCTCAGGCAGCGGATGAAAGCCCTCCCGACGCCTTTGATGCAGGGCGCACACTGGAACGCGGTTTTAAACGTGCGTCCGCGCCGAGTTCAGCCGGGAACCCCAGCCGCGCAGCGGCCGCGGGTCGGGCGCACGGAAAATGCAGTCTGGAACCCCCTGCGCCTGGAATGGGCCACCGGAGAAGCAAAAAGGAAAACCCGGAGTGGATTTTAGGGAGCAAAGCGGGCGCCGCTCAGGAGCATTGTACACGGTCCCCAAACAGAAACTCTTCGCCAGGCTCGGGCTCCCAAAGGTCCGCCGTTTGAGCCCACCATCCCCAAGGGCTCGCGGTGGGAACCTGGGAGGGGCCGAACATGCTGTTCAGAATAACTTAGGAAGGGGAATGTTCTTTCTACTCGGTAGTGTGAAATCGTTTATTTATGGCGTCCATTCAGGCCCGGGTTTGCAGATAATCCCCCTTTCTAAGCAGTCGAACTCATGAATGTTGATCTCGCAAATCAAGCTGACACTAGCAGCTTTTGTCCAGAGGGGCATACATCAAGGCCTGCCTTCGCCCCAGCACAGTTGCCCCTCATTCGAATGCAAGACTCAGCCTCCGGAATTCGTGAGAGGCGCGCTCCGCCCCCACGCGACCTGGGTGCTCCAACAACAGTCCAGGCGCTGGGCCGCCAAGAGCCCCGGCCCCGATTGCAGAGTCCTGTTCAGGGCCCCAAGAGAGCCCTCAAGAAAAATGGCCCCGGCAGGAGGAGGTCGCCCGAACAGGGGCTCCGGGAGCTTTAGACCTTCTCCGGGGGGAACGGGAGGGGGAGTGAGGGGGGCTGGGCATTGGTCTTTAACACGAAAGCCGAGCCAAGCTGTGGCAAAACCCCATTCCCAGAAACGAAGCAATGAAACAATCGTGTTTACGTGACAGGAGGACCTAGGACCGAGAAGCAGCAAAGCCAGCCGGGCTGTATGGATCAGAAATAATGAGATCAGATGGAGGAGGGCAGATGTCAGCTATAGCCACAGGAGCCATCAATAAAGGAGGCTTTGCTCAAAACACAGCACATCGCTGGTTTTTAGAAGGGTTTCAGTGGTAACTGCGGAGCGTGGTGTGATAAGACGCTTTTTATTAATGCTAATGAGCTAATGTTTATAAAGTACTCTAGGCTCCAGCAGAATAGGTGCTAACTGCAGACCAAATATGTATTTGAATATTTTGTAATTAATGTGACTGCTTAAAATATAAGAATATAGGCACCCACACCCCCATACTTAGGAATCCAGACTCATGAATACAGATATTCATGCTTAAATTAGATGATGACAAGGTCTCCAAAATGATCTTTAGAGCTGAGGCAACTCATTCTGCCTCATAAAGGTACAGTCCACCTAAGTTTGCATTTTAAAAAATTATCTTGGTTGCTTGATACAGAATGAGTAACAGAAGGGATCAGAATTCCTACTGGCATGGTAATATTTCCCATCTCTCCCCTCACCAGTCCTTCAATTTATAAGCCTCCCCCACCATCCTGTGAAATGAAGCCCTGGAAGGAGTTGCAGACCTGTAAATGACACATGAGTCCTCAGCCTGGAAGCTTGGTAATGACCATTCATTCCATGCTTACTAAATGCTATTCTAGTTAACCACAGATGCTAGCTAGCATAAAGCTGAACCACTGTCTTCCCAGAGGCCTGTGATGAAATTAAGACCTGCTGAGATTATTTCTCAGCCTGGTGGATATGTCTGTTCACAACCAAAAGAGGCAATTTGCTTCTCGTATCTTATTTTAAAAAATTATAAAATATCAGCCAGTCCTTCATAGATACAACCAAACATACATTTGCACAGTGCTATTTAGATATTCACCAAATGTCTTTCTCCTCACTCCCCATAAATTTTTGTTTTTTACTCCCCTTCTCCTCAATCAATATAGGATAGTGAGAGAATACAGTAGACTCTCAGTTAACTGGCACCCATGGGGATTGGTATATGCTGGATAGATGTAAGTAGACTCTCCCTTAACTGGAGCTCAAGCAACTGGCAAAATATTGCTTGAGAGTGCCAGTTGCTTGAGTTCCAGTTAAGGGAGGGTCTACTGTATAAAATATGCTAATAAGAAGAAAGTTCTGGGAGCTAAAACGTTAAGGTATGATTTTGGATTGTATTCTATCCCACGGGACCATCTAGAACAGGAATGGCAAATAGGTTTCATTTCAAATGTCAACTCCAATGGACTACAGTAATGTTAAAAAAAATTCCAAAGTCACACCTGGGCTCTGTGGGGAGGAATGTCATGATGGTTTAGTTATATCCTCCATAGTGTGGGGTGGAAAGTGACAGGATTTAAGTCACCTGCAGTCTAGAGCAGTGGTTCTCAAACTTGGCTGCTCTTTACACTCATCTGAGTTTTTACATGAACCAAGCCCAGGCCCCATTCCAGACCAATTCTATCAGAAACTCAGAGTGGCTCAGGCATTAGTATTTTTAAAACTCCCAAGGAAATGCTGGTGTGTAGCCAAGTTAGAGAACTTATAACTAGAGCTATGTTTTTCAACTGGTTTTTCATTATTGCCCCCTCCAGAAGGAGCCTTTTGAAATATATGAGTATATGAGGTCTGACCATTAAGTTCATGAACTTGGCCACCATGCACTTACGTTGGCAGCACTGTACAAATAACCCAGTAAGGTTTCATAACCTTGGTATATCTGTGTCTCACAACTGTGTTTGTGACAATGTGTGGCGGTGTCTTGCTGAGTGGCATTCATTATTATTGTTGTGTGTTTCTGTTTTCCATGGTGAGAAAGTCAGAGCTTGAATTAGAGCAATGAACAAATGTTAAATTTCTTGTTTAACTTGGCAAGAGTGGAAGTGAAATCAGGGACATGTTAGCCTAGGTTTGTAGGGATAATGCCATCAAGAAAACAGCAGTGTACAAATGGATTATACATTTTTCTGAGGGGAGAAAAAGCATCACTGATGAAGAGAGGTCAGAGTGGTCAGTAACAAGCAGAACTGATGAAAACATTGCAAAAATTCATAAAATTGTGCATTAAAATCATTGGCTGACTGTGAGAAGCACAGCAGACCAAGTAAACATCAATAGGAAAATCTTGACTGAAAATGTTGTCATGAGAAAGGTATGTGCAAAAATGGTCCCGAAGAAGCTCACCGATTAACAAAAGCAAAGGAGACTCAAGTTTGCCAAGGCCTTTTGGACAGGCAAGTCGATGTTTTGGGCCGTGTTATCACTGGTGATGAAAACATGGGTGCACCAACACGACCCTGAAACATAGCATCAAAGTACACAATGGAAGTCAGCCAATTCTCCACGACCAAAAAGTTCCATCAGTCCAAATCAAGAATCAAAACAAGTTCCTAACCTTTTTTGATATCAAAGGGATCGTTCATTATGAATTTGTGCCAACTGGACAGTCAACCAAGTTTACTATTAGGAAGTGCTGAAAAGGCTGCGTGAAAAAGTTAGATAAAACCTACCTGAGCTTTTTGCCAACACTTTGTGGTTCCTGCATCATGACGATGCACCAGCTCACATGGCACTGACTGTGAGGGAGTTTTAAGTACACAAATAACTACTCCCCTGTTCTGGCCCCCAGTGACTACTTTACCCGAAGATAAAGGAAATATTGAAAGGAAGACATTTTGATGACATTCAGGACAGCAAATGACATAGGATGACAGCTCTGATAACCGCTCCAGAAATAGAGTTCCAAAATTGCTTTGAAAGGTGGACTAGGCACTGGTGTGGGTGCACAGCTTCCCAAGGGGCGTACTTCAAAGGTGACCACAGTGATATTCAGCAATGAGGTATGTAGCGTCTTTTCTAGGATGAGTTCACAAACTTAATTGTCAGATTTTGTGTAATTTCCCTATCATTCTCCCTTCTAGGTAATTCGAATACTACAGAATACTGTACATGAGCTTGTTTACTGTAGGTATAGTTGTGCTTTGTACATTAAAAAAAGGGTCAGATTTTGTGACCCTTTGCTCTCCAAGAGCCGATTTTTGCCCCCTGGGCAGAGATTTCAGTTCTGTTGAAAATGCATGACCTGGAGAATAGGAATTCTCTTTTAGAGAATTGTTTATAGTGACAAAACTAGAACTTGGTGCCATTTGTGATTCAGGGGTGTTAATAATCTGTTCTCTGACAGTGCAAATGCCACTGTAAGCATGATAGTGGAAGTACAAAATTAAGCATGGTGACCATTGATCCACTTGGTTATGTTGTTCTTAGTTTTCAGAAATAATCAAGGGCTAATGTTAATTAATTGAACAGGGCACTATTCGATGTGATGATTCCCTGCTGCTAGGTGAGTACTGAGACAGGTGAGAATATTTGGTTTCCTAGCAAAAGAAACTGCTCCTAAGTAATTTCTTATGACACAGTGATTGTTTCTATTTTCCATTATTAACAAAATTGATATTATTTTTTGATGGAGTTTTGTGGCTTATGGTGCTGTCTGATTGCTTTACTTTTATTCCCCAGCTTCATAAAAGTCTTAGAGTGAGTTTTAACCCAGACGGGGGGCCACTTCTTCATCCATAGCCCTTTGGTGGTCTTTATCATTATTTGTCACCTTTACAACTGAAAAAAACTTAGCATTTCTTAAGCTGCTTCAAATAGATACATATTTAAAGCCTTAAAACTAAGTTAAAGGACCTGGGTAGGGGGGAGTCTTATTACTTTCTTTCAATTCCCTAAACCTCCCCCTCCTCCACTTTAGCAGCTGGCTCAACTGTCACCCTGATAATCCACTTTCCCTGTCACCTTGGGCAAGTCATTCAGCCTATCTGGGCCTTGGTTTGTGTCCCTTCTAAGAAAAATCATTTGCTATACCAGACGGCCTTCCGGTAAGAATAAATGTATAAAGCTGTTTTGTAGAGTAGACAGGTGTGCCCAATGTTATTTAGCAAATATTTATTAGTCACTTATCTCTTAATCACTATTCTTAACCTCTGCAACCCCAAAATGAATAAACACGGACTCTGCCCTTAGTGAACTCACAGGGGCAGCCTTCTTGCCCGCAAATCTGATTGGTGGTTTTCACTACGTGTGGATTCTTATCACCCAAAAAGAGAAGAGGTGGGCAAGCCACCAGATGGGAACCAAGTGAGAACTATGCGGGCACACTGAGTATTGTACGTAATAGAAGGATTGCTGTTTAAAACTGTCCTTTTGGTTTTCATATCACTGGCTAATTCTCGGTGCTACAATATTGAGTATATAGTCACAGAGCAGCTTCATCATCTCAGTTTTGTCATAACTGGAGTTTTCATTTGTCCATCAACATCACATTGATCAGTGCTGGGTTTTTTATTAGAACATAAGCCCCTTGAGAGCAGGCACCTGTGGGGCCCTTAGTGGGCCCGAGTCCCTAGGGCTCTGCTCCCGACTACACGCCCCTGGCGGAAAGAAATGCTGGACGATGGGTATTGAGGTAGAGGGATCAGCAGACCCAGTGTCTTGCTAATGCCAATGTCATTCTTTAAGAACGTTAAGCCCTTATCTGAAATGATCAGTTCCCAAATGCCCTCTGGTTGGTCTTGAGCAAATCCTGCCATAATCCAGAAGGGCCGGCTGACACTTTTCTTTCTGATGTCCAGGTATTTCTTTGTTCTCCTGCCCTCAGTCCTTTCTTCTATCAGAGGCTCCATGGCAGTCCCTTTTAGGACTCATATTTGGTGACACACAGGAATGAAATGAGAGTTCGCTGAGCCAAAGCTGCTATCAGAAGACACTGGGCCCAGGAGAACTGAAGATTTCCCAGCTGCTTGGAACACTCTGCCTCACTGATCCAGTTCCCAGCAGCCCCCTCTATGGAGGGGAGATGAGCCAGTCAACGCCCAGCATGGGCTCAGCACTTTGGTCTCCAGAGGGCATCTGCGGCCTGAGATAAGAAAATCAGTGACAGGGAAGGGGGCAGTTAAAGGAGTGGCCTAATGAAGAGCCACATAAGTCACCTCAGCTGTGGGGTAAATGGAGTTTGCTGCGGGACGTTTTCTTGGCAGGAACTCCATGAGGCATGCCTGTAGCCTTAACGACACTTTCCACTTTTTGCAACATCTTTGTTTCCCACACTCTCAAATTATGCAATCAAGGTATTTCAGTACATATAGGTGGCTGGTGTCCATCCTGAGTCCTCCTGGGGTGGAGCTTTTCAAGCCCTGCATCAGTGGAGAGATGACACAGGACAGCTGGTTGGAGTTGGAGACCTGAGAAGTGGAGAGCCAGGGGAACCCAGTAGTAGACCATTGTGTTTATTTTTGAACGATGAGCACTCGAACATGAACAGCCTGTGTTCTACTCTCCAGGCCTCCTTCAAGTCTAGCTTCTCTTAATTGGGTGAGATCGCCAGACCCATGAAGTAGGGAGCAGGAAGCCTGTGGTGGTGTTGCCACAGGTATTTCCATTCAATGTAGTTTATGTTCTTGAGAGAGTTCAGCAAATCACCCATCACCCCAAGAAAGTGCACTGATGAGGCACTGTCACGGTGCTCAAAGACCCTTCAAATCAGAGTAGCAGACCCACTTATCCTCCACATTTCGTTTTTCAGAGATCCCAGTTGCAATAGGTGCTATTCTAAAAAGGGTAGCTACTTTTCCTGATTCAATCATCAGTATTATATTTTTATAACTTAGAAAAATCTTGTATAACTTTTACTGCATGTAAGGGTGGCTATTGATCTAGAACACTCTAATCTTTTTAGGAGATAAAAACCTCTTGGTGAAGTTGCAAGTACTTATACCAGGTATCAGAACATAGGATGGCTGCTGCCTAAGCCCCTTTGAGGCGCTGCCACTGCCTTCCTCTTACACAAAGCACTCCCTAGTCCCACTAACGTCCTTGCGCATGCTCAGACCTGCTCACCCACCTCCCCCCACGGAGGCAAGGACAGGCACACCACCTCGTCAGCTCACGATAGAGCAGAGTCGGGAAATGCAGGATGTCAGTTCTGAAATGTTGACCTTCTCAGGTCAAAAAGTGATTTTCTAAATTGTTGCCAAAATATAACCTTGATTCTCAATTCTGAACATACTGGAATGTGTGGAAACTCCCCAGCTCATTACGACGCAGCATTACCATGACATTCACAGTAACTCTAGGACATCTCTGAACACTCCACGCATCTCTGCTCCAAAGCAGTTTCCTAGACTGTTCTGCAGCGTCAGAAGATGTTCAGATGTGTTTATAGAAAGTCCTTGAAATTAAGGGTTGCATGGCCCAATAGGTTTGGGAACCACCAAATACCAAATGTCCCTCTTGGAGAGTCTCAATGCACATTACCATAGTAAACATTCTGATAAGCCCCATAGTAAAGAAAATGTCCTTTCACCCAGCACTTTCTACTTTGACCCAGAACACCTTTTACCCAGATACCCTGAAAAAAACACAACTGTAGGTGTAGACGAATAGGATGTTCCAACTAAGAAGATGTTAATAATAGAGGATGGATGTGAGCAGACCTTGTGAAAAGGAAGCTCAGCTATGAAGCGGGTGAGCGCAACCTAGACCTGAACCTAAAGGTTACTATACTTTTCCGTGTATAAGATGATACTTTTGTCTAAACTGTTAGACCAAAATTGAGGGTCATCTTATACATGGAAAAATATGATACATAGCTAGCTAGCGTTTATTGAGTTTGCATGTGCCTGCCATAGTACTAAATCCTTTACTTAAGCACCATCTCATTTATTTTAATCCTTACAACAACTCCATAAGGTCCTACACACATACAATTTTATAACCAAGGAACAGAGAGATTAACAAACCTGCCCAGGGTCACACCATCTTCAATGAGTGGAAGAATGAATACTGGAGTTCAGGTCTGCCTGTGCCCTTAATTTGAAAGCTTGACTACTTCCCTATGAAGCCTGTGTATTTTAGGGTTACCTTGCAGAGATTTGAATAAGGACCAATGTAGATCAGGAAGAAGTTGTCACCAGGGAGATCTGGAATTGAGAAGGCATAAGTCTTTCCTGCTTTCACCCCACTGAACCTACACATTGTGACCTCCTTGAAATGAGTGACTACTGAAGTGACAGATCTGACTTGGTTAGTATCTCCCTTGATGGGAGTTGAGCATTCAAGTCTGCCTTTGTCACAGTGAAGACAAAAGGAGAATCCCTAGCTGTGAGTCTCAGAATGAAGACTTTTAACCACTTCTAGCATTTTTGTCTGCCAAAGACTTGGCCATTATTGGTGTCACTCTAAGTGTGGTCCCCAGATCAGCAGCAGCAGCAGCATCAGGTATTTAATGTAAAGCCGATTTCTTGGCCCCCACTTCAGACCTATTGAATCAGAGTCTCTGGGAATACGGCCCAAGAAACTTTTTTACCGGTCCTTCAGAGGAGTCTTATACATACTCTAGACAAATCTCTCATTTTATAAATGAGAAAACTGTGTCCTATAGTACAGAGGTCAAGCGATTTATTAAAGTCCTGTAGAGTAATGGTAGGAGAGTCTGGTGGAGTAGATAACTATTGGTTTTACCTGCCCATCATCTACAACCCTTTCTTTGGATAACAATACCCATAGTTTCCTTAGGTGTCCTTCCTCATCGTTTCTTTTGATAGCAATACCCATATTTTCCTTAGGGTGTCCTTTCTGGTCATGTAGTTGGATGGAGCTAACCCAGGCTCCTGGATTTCAAGGTGAGCACATGACCCAATCTGACCAAACTGAGTAATTTGTCTCCACGCCAACACCCACCTGGCCAAAGAGGTACGATTCAGGAAAAGAAATGAGAACATGACTCAACCCAGGCCAGTAGATTAGGCTATGGGAATTTTATTGGACTCTTAGGAAAGAGGATCTTTATTTTCACTGACATTGATAGCTATAAGGATGAGATATGAATGACCCGTGTACCATGAACCTACAGCCCTCAAACAGAAGTCCCATTAGGAAGGAGCTTCTGGCTTAGTTTGCTCCACCTGGAGCTCTAAAACCTTGATGTGAATTGTCATCTAGACCCCAGTTAGTCCAGGGACCTCTTTAAATAGCACTCAGGCGATCACTAACTCAATATTTTATGGTGGCAGACTTGCTGACGATGTGGCCCCTCACTCTGCCTTGAGAATTGCATGGAGTTTACTAAACATGATGATAATCATTGAGCACTGGAAGCCAAAATGTGGAATCTGGCGGCGGGGGGTGGGAGGGCATCTTTCAATCCTTCTTACCAAGGAAGTAATCATAATTCTTAACCAATATGGCCAATGTGATAGTTCTGGTCTGGTGTGGATTGGACTCCCCATTTAAGTGGAAGTATGGTTGACAGATAGTGCCATGGAATGCTCTTAAACACACCCTAGAAAGGAAGCAAGAATTCAAGGCTTTTGTGGTAATCATTCTATGTCCAATATTGTGTAAATTACAAAAGTACTTCCAAATAGCAAAATGTCCTTACTTTGAAATAAAAATCTTCAGTACTATTTTTCAGCCTGACAGCAAATAGTCTGGACTTAAGAAAGTCATTCTCCCACACTTCCTGTAAAACTGTAAGAACACCATTATTGAGCATAGTGTGCCAGGTACTGTGCTAAACTCTTGGCACGTATCCTCTCACGATCCCAGAAAGAGCTTTCTGAGGGATCAATTATGTTAGCTAGCATCCTATAAGCTTTCACAGACTCTATTTTAAACACTTGAAACATATTAACTCATTTTATTTTCCCATCCACTTAAAAAGGTTATGTAATTAGTAAGCAGCAGGGATGACTTTCAAATCCTGGCAATCTAACACAGAGATCATTCACTAACCACTGCACAGTACTATCTACAAAGTGCCAGGATAGAAGAATAAAATGGGCGGGAGGTGAAATAAATGATCAAGCTCCTTTTGGTACCTTCTTAAGGTTAGTGAACTAAATACATTCTGGATTAAAATCCGCACCAGTAAAATAGGAGCTGAAATCAGTGATTTCATCTGGCTCTAAATGATAAAAATACAGATTTTAATGTTTTTTGTTGTTTTTTTTTAATATTGCCTCTAAATCAATAGGACCCAAGGAAGTTCTATGTTAGAGGGTTTCAGAATTGGCAATCTGGTTGGAAGATGAAATTAGGAAAGTGGAAACTCGAATTACTTAGCCAGCATGCTATATTATTTGGGTTACATACAAGTACTTGTTCAGAGTAGATTTTAGAGACTGGAGGTTAATAGATATTACTCTAATGTCCTCTCCCAGTAGTTACACCTTGGTGTCCAGATATGAAGCATTGTTTTGGGGGTGTGGGAAGGGAAGGAATTCTTGCTTTTGGAAAACCTGCTTTGGATTTGGTCTGATACTGAAGGATTTTGCTCTTCCTAGACTTTGGAGGTCATCTCATCCTCCAGAGAAGTCCAGCAGTGGCTGACAGTGAATCTGTACATGACAAAGAAAGTAGCTGTGCTTTAGCCCTGGGTCTAAATCATTTAACTAAAGGCCTGTCCATGTGTAATAAGATTTTCAGACTTCATTTAATCAGCAAGTTTTTTGTTTGAGTGGAATCTTAAGTCTTTCTCTCTGTTACGAAGGTCATACTGCCTTTGCCTTGCCAAGTCTTGGGAGAGAAAATAGAATTCTCTGGAAGAAGCAGTCACTTAAGAAACAATTGATTGACTATTGTTCTGAATTTGATTCACTAAGCTGAGCTTCTTCTACATGAATTGCAGAGTGTGTTAGAATGCAAAGCATAAGTGTGTTTCAAATTTGGCTGTCTATCCAAGGTGGAGGTGGTCTAGTATACCAGCAGGGTTCTTAAACCCCACTTTGTTTGGTATTCATGTTCACAAACTACAGGCTATACAAAGACAGCAGTCACTAAATGTTTTTTCCTTGGGGAAAATTGTTTCAATAGCTGCAGGTATCACCATCTTCGTTCTACTTTAGTGGTGCGAAATAGCACTGGTTACTACCGCGGGCCCTAGTAGACCTTCCGGCTCTCCTTGCTGGCACTTCCCTAAGACCTTTGAAACTGTGAGCTTTCTCAGGTAAATGATAGAAAAAGAAAGAACTGAGCAGGGAAATGTCAAATATCACTGAGATCAATAAAGTTTGCAGGATTTAATGAAGAGAACATTGGGCTGAAGACTCATGACACTTGTTGTCACTGGGTCTCTTGAATATAAGTTACTTTCCCATTTTCTACAAAATGGGAAATTCAACTTGCCCTATGTCTTATGGCGAGGTTGGAAGGACCAGTTACAATGTTTTGAGCACTCTGGGATACTAACCTTTTCTTGAGAGGAAAAGGTCTAAATCAGCATCTACTTCTGCATCACCTGCTTGAGTTGGGTTTGTGTGCTTACAACTTACTGTCTTCCAAGAAAGTTCCAATGGAAAGGGTTTCTTTTGAAAGGATTAGCTGACAGGGGGAACCTAAACTTCCCAGGTAACCACCATTCCCAGGAAAGACCATTCTACAGCAGAGTCCCCTAAAGCTATAACTGACAACAATCCATTCCAGATCCACGTCTGCTAGTGCTTAGGACTCGGTGGCTTAGGAGCTCAAGGATCTTTACGTTTGCATTCTAACAGAATATAACTTAGCTACCTCTCATTTTCTTACAGTGATTTCTCAGTTCAACTCCTGCTTCCATTGTGCTTTCTTACCTTCCTCTATCTTCATTAGTGCTTCCACTTATTAATGTTTTTCATTCCTCAAAATGTTGGCTTATTTAAAACATTAGCTTATCCCTAATACCCCACTGTCTCTCTGAACCTTGTAGCTTCTGCTTCTGCTCTCATCTGGTTCTTTCCATATTTTTCAATTCAGAATCATGAAACAGAGAAATTTTAACTGGGCTACCTGGTTCTAGAATGGGCAGAACTTTTATGTCCAGGCTACCTCTTGGCCATTGCCCAGCTTGCACATACCTTGATCTTGGATCAATTGCCAACCCCAGGTTCAAACTAATCAGTTCATGTGGGAGCCTGGGGTAGAGAGATTGCTGCCTTCATGTGGAATGAAATATGCATTCTAGACATATCCTATACCTAGAACTTTAACTTGACCTTACTTTGCCAACCAGAGGCATCAATATAGAGGAGATTGCAAAGCAGGGTATCTAGTTCCTGTCGGAAGAACACATCTGGAGAACACAGGGACTCTCCTTAAAGCAGGGACCCACCATGGCATCAAATATGTGCCAGGTGCTGGGAATTAAAGAATAATTAGATTCAGTCCTGATCTAATAGAATTGAGTCATACTTCATGAGGTTCAAGTGTATGAAGTTAATAATGAAAAACTAGAAGTGGTGACTGTTACTACCCTTTTCTAAAAGTTTGCTGGTAAAGGAGAGAATACCTCAAGGGGATTGTAGTGTTGGGACAATTACGTTTGAGCATGTATTTCAGGATAAAGGGTGCCTGAGCCTGTTAGTAGATGACAGAGCCACATTGAGAGTGAGGGGAAACCTATGATGTCTTTCAAGGGGTTTCTGTCATGAGATTGATTTATGCATTCGCACATTGATTTATTGGTGTATCCCACACTCCTCGTTTTGTACCAGGCTTGTTGCTAGGCTCTGGAACAAAATAAGGCCCCAAGAACAAAAACCAAAAAAAGCTACTGTCTCTTCTTCCCTGAACTTCCTCCCTCTAAACCACGTCCAGGTGTCCTTCTGCCTTTTGGTCACTTTCAGCCAAAGCCAGGTCTTTCCAAGGCCATCAGCTCTTGTTTTGTAAAGAGGTCAGGAACTGCTTTTGCAACAAGTCTCTTGCCTTGGGCAAAGCCCCTAAGAGCCTGGTGATTTGGCGCCTCCCGGGGGACCCAATCAGCTCCTTCCTGCTCAGTGGTGGAGAAGGGGCCCTGAGGGCAAAGTGAGGCTGGCGGTTAGTCTGCCTAAAGGGTAGGCTTGACCTGTGCCCTGGATTTTCTCACCATAAGGACCAGAGGAAGAGGAGGCAGCGGCCCCTCAAGCTCTCCTGGTGTCACTTACGTGGTGCAGGTTAGAGTCCTAAGGTTTGAGTTGCAACCTAATTCTGCTCTGCCCTTGTCCTGTGAGATCGAGCAAGTGACTCCGAGTTTCCTCATTTGTAAAATGGGGCTAAGAATGTCTAACGTGAATGCTTCTGTTAGAATTGAATTAGGCAACGATGTGGAGATGGGCTTCGAAATGGCCCACAAAACTCATAAAGACGCATACACATAACCCCGTACAACACGTCTGTTAGATTCCTTTAAATGCCGTGTTATGTGAATCTGTGTTATACAAAACAAAGAACTAGTACAAAAAAGGGGGTTAGGTTCCAAAAATGTAAAACCATATTATTATATTTTTATAAGTAAGAGAAATATATTTATTAAAGCAATTTTCACCAAACATATAACCTATTAATATGTATTAAATAGTGTTTTCTTCGTCATCACTACTAAGCACCATTAACTGAGGGTGTTTTCTTCTTGACAAGGTATCTTTATCCTCTAAACTTTCTTCAGCATGATCTTTTTTTTTTTTTTTTTTTTTTTGGTAGTTCTCTGGCTGGGAATCGAACCCAGGCCACGGCGTTGAGAGTGCCGAAGGCTAAGCCACTACACCACCAGGGAATCCCCTCTTTTTTTTTCTTCAGCATAAGCTTGACTTCTATTCTGTACTTTTTGCAAAAAAAAATCTGTTGTTTTACATTGCTTGCTTTTAGATGAGAGCTCTTTATAAATGCTGTTGTATGGTGCTAAGCACTTGTGAAGTTCTCTCTTAAACTTTGTGCTTCTTTCAGTGGAAGGTATTCATTTAGGAAATACAGCTCCAACTGTTCAGCTAAGTCCAGGCCTTTCTTTACGCTTTTTAGAGTAAAGTGTTTAACGTCTTCGTTTGCACCTGTGCTATCATCCCCTGAATTACGTTGGCATAGTCCAGATGTCACTTCCACCAAATCTGCTTCATCATTTTTTCCTCTTTTACCAGTCATTCTTGGATATCTTTGACAATCATATCATCAAAACCTTCCCCTCCTAGAGCCTTAGCAAATTCTACTATTGCATCCATTCTGTTTTCTGCTGGCTGGATTAGATTTTCACTTTGAGTTAACTCCGGCCATATATTTGTCCAACAAGCACATAATGTCATCGGTTTTATTTCTTTGATGGATAAATTTATGAGATCAACACAGTCCAAAATTATAAAATTCTGCAGTCAAA
Organism: Lyroderma lyra; assembly: GCA_004026885.1. Taxonomy (NCBI): domain Eukaryota; kingdom Metazoa; phylum Chordata; class Mammalia; order Chiroptera; family Megadermatidae; genus Lyroderma; species Lyroderma lyra. The sequence continues at coordinate 44,104 of PVJL010005265.1, read as the reverse complement.
TCTGATACGACACACACTTGAATGAAAACTTTCAAATGAGATATCTTTTGCTCTTAAAAGCTCTTTTTATGCTCTGTGTTGTTTGGGGATTTCTCTTAATTTTCAACCCGTGTTAGAGTGAAACCGTGTCCTAGGACACCGTGGTGCACGAGGGTTTGTTTCCCCGATCGTCCAACCGTGTTATAGACGTGCGGTGTTATACGGATGTTACCTGCATTCTTAATTCCCAAAACCTGGAGGGTCCTTGGAATCTCAGGAAGTGAGGAGAGTGGAGAACAAGTCACACCCACGCCCTGGGAGCTGTTCACCCGGAGAACTCAAGCAGCCCCAGACACACTGCAATATCTCAGAATAGGGGGTTCCTATGTTGCCAGCTGCCAAGCAGCCAGAGTAGGAAATCTGTGATGTCTGTGGTCTCTTGATCCCCAAATACATGCTGATTGGCTAGCCTAGGCTCCAGGCAGTGGGTTCAGTTCCGAGGGATCTCAATCTAGCCTGATACAATCAGATAAAGATGTAAGACTCTTACTGTTTAGCTTTTCTCTTAGTCTTTAATCATCAAGTGGGAGTCAAAAACTCTCTCCGTTGGCAAGAAACCCAGGCTTTGTAATCAGTCCATCCCTGAAAATTAGGTCATGGTGTTTCAAAAGACAATTTTCTAAAGAAAGAGGTTTTTGAAAAGAAAATGCCTAAACTTGCTGGCATTTTCACAAGGATACTATCGATCATCCATGTCAAGCCGCCTAAAGAACTGTTGGCCTACCTCCTGCTATTGCTATCTGCAGTACATCTTACTGCAGTGGAGGGCTAGGGTGCGACTGCCCAGTGTAATGAAGCAGCCACACAGGACTTCAGACTAGTAAGCCTTCCTGGGGGGATTAAATCATCTCTGGGACACAGAGCCATCTGTAGAGAAATGAGCTGTCTACTTTCAGGCGTGGGTACCTTCCATCATAAAAATCACAGATTAGAGCTAAAAGAAACCCTAGAAATTTTGTCAGTCCAGTCCCTTCCTTGACAGATGGGGAAACTTAGGCCCAGACTGGTTGGAGCGATTTGCCCAGAGTCAGCCAGAAAGTGAAGGTGAACACACACCAAAATCGCTGTGGGAAAGGGTCTGGGGCCTCACGCTTTATACGAATTGTAGACATTTTTAAAAGCAAAAATTCACTTTTATGTTAGAAATCAAAATAGTGGTAATTTCCTTTGAGATGAGGTATAGTCACTGGAAAAGGGGGCTTTTAGGGATGCTGGGAATGATTTGCTTCTTGACCTTGAACACACAGGAGTGTGTTCATCAAATAAAAACAGCATAAAGCTGAATTTTCAAGGATGGCTTAAATTTGTGTTTGTTAGATTTATCCAAAGTGTATTCCTGTATTATTTTGATATGAATAAATACAAAATTTAAAAGTGCCACCATGCAAAATGCTACAGGAAGGTGGGCAGTCCTATGAGCATGCACTGTGAGTCAGCAGTGGGGTCTCATCTTATCAGGACAATCAGGAAAAGCTTTCTGAGGATGTGGGTTTGGGAGTTAGGTCTCAAGGATTAACAGGAGGTTCCGAATTAAGGGGGAAGAGAAAGCATTCCAGAGGGAGCAGTATGTGCAAATGCCCTGAAACAATGTAAGTCAACAGAAATGTAGAAAATATGGGAGATGGTAATGAGAAGAGGCTGGAGACATGGGTGGGGCCAGATCATGGAGGGTTGTGTTATCTGTGTTAAGAATTTTTTTCAGTTACAGTTGACAGTCAGTATCATTTTGTATTAGTTTCAGGTGTGGTTAGACACTTATGCAGTGACCCCCTGATTAGTCTAGTACCCATCTGGCACTATACCTAGTTGGTACAACATTGTTGACTATTCTTTCTATGCTGTACTTTACATCCTCGTGAATATTTTGTAACGACCAACTTGTATGCCTTAATCTCTTTATCTTTTTCATGTAGCTCCCCTAATGCCCTCCCCTCTGGCAAACACTAGTTTGTTTCCTGTATCTGTGAGTCTGATTCTGTTTTGTTTGTTCATTTACTTTGTTCTTTAGATTCCACATATAAGTGAGGGCATATGGTGTTTGTTTTTCTCGGTCTGACTCACTTCACTTAGCGTAATACCCTCTTGTCCATCCATGTTGTCACAAATGGTAAGATTTCTTTCTTTTTTATGGCTGAGTAATATTCCAATGTATATACAGGGTGCCAAAAAATGTATACACATTTTAAGAGATGTTATGTATGTATTACATAAATACTTACAGTAACCACTTTGAGCACCTCTTGCAATTGCAGAAGTCAAAGGAGTTGTATTCATCTTTTGTTATTGGTATGTATTGAGTATTACAATTTTAATGCAGTTTTTTTTCTTTCTTAAAATATGTATACATTTTTTGGCACCCTCTGTATGTGTTAAGAGTTTTGATATTGGTCTTAAGAACTGTGGTTAGCCACTGAAGTGCTCTTATTAGGAGGAGCCATGATCAGACTTGTATTTTGAAATGTATCTGTGCCTTATCTTGAGGATGGATCGGAGGGACAAGAGTGGATAGGGAAGAACTGTTAAGAGGCTAATGTGCACAGGATATTTTGTTTTATTGCATTTCACTGCATTACACTTCACAGTTGTTGCATTTTTTACAAATTGAAGGCAAGACCCCCTACCAGCAAAAAGATTTTGACTCACTTTATTGTGATGCTAATACTTTACTGTTGTGGTATGGAGCAGAATCCACAGCATCTCTGCAGTAGGGCGAAGTGCAGGTGGCCGATGAGAAGGTGCACCCATTCCAGTAGGGCCTCTGAAGAGGTATTCGGTAATATCATCAGGTCTTACTGATGGAGCATAAACGAGAGATGAGGAAACCAGCTGTCATGGATCTTTCCTAGTGACATGACAGTGCCGGCACAGCGCTGGCGTGCGATCACGTGTACCACATGTTGCTGAAATTAGGTGCAATCTCATAGGATGCTTTGGAGCTGGGATGGAAGCTCTTGAATGTATTTTTCAGCACATCAGTTTATCCAAAAAACCTCTTTCAGAAAATCCGACACTGCTTTCACTCTGGAACATTCCACCACATAGGTTAAAAATAGGGTTTTCATTGGAGACTAACGCCATATTAAATTGGAATACAAAGCAGTTTTACTGCAGAGTTTGAGAGATGTTTTCTCAATTGGAAAACCTGGATGATAAGCTAGATGGCCTGGGTGCTATCAGCAGAGACTGATAATATCCAGCCCCAAACTGAGGAGGTACAACTGTCCCTTAACAAAATCAGAGCCCTCAAGTTAGACACAGAGGCCTCTGAAGTAGACTGCCGACAAATGCTGGAGGAAGAGGAGACTGTGAACTTGTTATGTCTCAAGCAGGAGCTAGAAGCCCTGAACAAACAGTGTGGCAAACTGACAAGACAGAAGTAAAGCTCAGCAACAGCAGCCAGAGATGACATTGGTCTGAGCAGAGGACATCTATAGGACACTGGAAGTGCTCAGGGCTATGACCACTGTGGCACCGGAGGGAGAGGCCCCCAGTGGGTAGTAGGGACCAAAGTGAATATCAATTATCATCCAACAATTAACAGACTTTAAAGTAAGTCTTGCCCTTGTTTTTTAATCTTTTTCTGTCTGTGTATGGTTGTCTTGTAATTTGGAAACCAATTGAGTATACTCTATATCTAAACTTCTTTCAACAACAATTTGAATACAAAGCTGCAAAATGAGACAATTTTATTTCTTTTCAATTTGGCACTCTTATCTCCCAGTTTTACAACAACTTAGAAATAAAACATCCTGTGGCCAATGAGATTCTCGAGATGAGAAAGAGAAGTTAAGTGAGAATCTTGCCAGGATCTCACTAGGAAATCGCAGTGCTCTGCAGAGCTGGTCTCAGGGGAAAGAGCAGAGTGGGGTGCAGCAGCCTGCAGCGGGGGTGGGAATGGCTGTGGTGAGGGCAAACAGAGGCAAGGGGGCGGCTGGGGAGAGCAGACGGTGTGCGCTAGGTGTCTCCCACTTCCCCTGTAATGATCAAATATCATGAGTCTGAAGTCTCATGTCACTTCACCTCTAGAAATCCAGTATTCCTTACCCAAATTCCTTGCCCAAAGTACTTCTGGAACTTTCTGATAATGCATCCCAATGTCACAAACTTGCCTATTGCCTGAGCCTGTGGCTTCTTTCAGGACTGCCACTACAAGTTCACATTATGCAAGTTCAAGCATTGCCATTTACATATGGTGGGGGAATCGCACCCCTACCTAAACTTGAGCAGTGTTCAGCTGCTTAGCTATATGCAGTCTCCTTTCCCCGACCTTGAACACAGGCTAATTTTTTTAATTCCCCAGAACACAGAGTATGGTGGGCTGTAACGTTTAGAAAAAAATCTATTGTACCAGTTAGGGAAACCTGAACTATAATTTAAAAATTGTTGGAGGCTCAATAAAGACAGGCCAGAGAGTCAAAAGCTCCAAGGGGACTCAGCCATAAGCTAGTCCCCACACTTTTCTGAGTTTAACCTCCAGGAGCTTGAACAGATTCTGAGTGAATATCAGGAAGAGAAGGAGGAGGAGAAAGAGAAGGAGGGGAACTGTTATGTTAGGAAAGGAGAGATAACGGAACATTTGAAATGACCAATTAAAACCACAAAAGGCAGAAGAATGAAAGACAAAAATAGAAACAAGTGCAACAAATTGAAAATAGTAGCAAATATGGAAGATACTAATTCAACTGTATCAATAATCAATTTAAATGTCAGTTTTCTAAATACACTAATGAAAAGACAAAAATTGTCAGAGAGGATCAAAATACATGAACGAAGTACATATTGTCTATAGGAAACTCACTTTAAAAACAAAGACACGTATAGATTAAAAGTAAATGGATGGTGAAAGATATAGTATGCTGATACTAATAAAAAGAAACAGGAGTAACTCTATTAATTTCAGACAAAGTGGACTTCAGAGCAAGGGAAATTATTAGGGATAAAGAGGGTCATTACATAAAGTGGTCATTCTCCAAGGAGACTTAACTGCCTTTAATATGTATGTACCTAACAGCATGGCATTAAATTACGTGAGGCAAAAACTGAAACAATAGCAGGGAGAAATAGATGAATGCACTATTATAGTTGGAAACTTCAACACCCCTCTATCAGAAATGGGCAGATCCAGCAGGCAGAAAATCAGCAAGGACATATTAGAGTTTAACTCAACAGCACCATCAAGCAACGGGCTGTAATGGACACCTATGGACTCCGTCCTCCAACATCAGCAGGAAGGGTCACGCCCGCAGGACACAGGCGGTGGGTGAACGGGAAGGGCGGTGCAAGGTGAGTAAACACAGCAGCCAAAAATAAGTTTCAAGCGGGGCCAAGGGGCTTCAGCCTCATGGACTGAAAAAAGCACCGAATCGGGTCACCGCGTAGCTCTTATTGGTGAGACTTCGAGGCGTGTAAGGTGTGTATGAGGAAGTAAAAACCTTCCTCTTTCCAAGATCTGAGATTATCCCACCTTAGGGCTGTTCCTGAAAGTCCCCATTGTGTTCCAGCATGTAGTATGCCTTTACACATATATGTCCCCAAGGCAAGGTGTCATTGTTATTGTATAAACATACATTAAGGGAGGGAATGGTTGAACTCATCCCATCAGATCTCAGGCTAAACTGTAGTGGGAAGCAAGTCAACCAGGGGGCAAGGGATTAACCTCAGAGAGGGTGAGGAGCTGTGCCTCACCTCTGTAGAGCCCAAGCTCTCTCCTGTTGGCCCCTATGCAACTGTGCCTGTCCTAGGTTGTTCCTCCCTTGAGGAATCTTACCCGTCATTGACTAACCAGCCATCCTCTGGGGCCATACAGGGTGATGTGAGGTATTCTATGCCCCTGTGGCCTCCACGCTTAGCTCCTGCCTTAGGAAGTCACGGGGAAGGCATGAGGGGACAGACGGTTTGGCAGTTGTAATGCAACAAGGAAGCACATTCTTCTCCAGCTCACATGGAACATTCACCAATATAGACCACATTCTGGGTCATAAAACACATCTTAATACATTGGAAAAAAAAAAAAAAAGAAATTGTACAGTGTTCCCTCTCAGACCACAATGGAATTAAACTAGAAATCAGTAGCATAAAAATAGCCAGAAAATCCCCAAATACTGGCAAATTAAACAATGCACTTCTAAATGTGAGTCAGAGAATAAATCTCAAGAAAAATTGTAACATATTTTGAACTAAATAAAAATAGAAACACAACTTATCAAAATTCGTAGTGTGAGGCAAAACCAGTGTCTAGTAGGAAATATACAGTATTGAAAGAACCTATTAAGAAACTAAACAGACCTAAAATCAATAATCTAAGTTCCATCTTAAGAAACTAAAAAAGCAGAGCAAATTAAATCCAAAGTAAGAAGAAGAAAATAAATAATAAAAATTAGAGTAAAAATCAACAGAACTAAAAACAATTCAATAGAGAAAGTCAATAAAACCAAGAGCTGGTTCTTTGAAAAGATCAATGAAACCAATTAGCCACTGCCAGACCAAGAGAAAAAATGAAAGAGGACACAAATTGCTAACATTGAAATAAAAGAGAGGACATCACTATAGATCTGGTGGTCATTAAAAGAATAATAAAGGATCACTGTGAACAATTCTAGGCCCACAAATTTGATAACTTAGATGAAATGGATTAATTCCTGAAAAGACACAATCTGCTAAACTCACACAAGAAGAAACAGACAAACTGAATGGGACTTTATCTGTTATAGAAATTGAATAAATAATTTAAAACCTTCCAAAACAGAAAGCACCAGGCCCAGATGGATTCACTGATGAATTCTATGGAACACTTAAGGAAAAAAATTATACCGATGTTCTATAATCTTTCCCAGAAAATAGAAGAAAAACAATAATAAAACCAAAATAAACCAAAACAAAACCTTCCTAACTCATTCTATGAGGCCAGAATTACCCTAATACGAAAACCAGGCAAAGACATTGCAGGAAAAGAAAACTACAGACTAATATCTCTCATGACTATAGATGCAGAAATTCTCAAACAAAATATCAACAAATTGGATCCAAAAGGTACCAAAGCAAGAGGGTGTGCAAGGTTGCATCAAAATTGGAAAGTTAATTAATGTAATCCATCACATCAACAGGCTAAAGAGAAATCACATGATCACTTCAATAAATGAAGAAAAAGCATTTGACAGAATTCAACACAGATTCATAATAAAAATTTTCAACAAACTAGAAATAGGGGAGAACTTCCTTAACTTGATAAAGAACGTCTACAAATACACTACAGCTAACATTGTATTTAAAGGTGATAAACTCAAAGCTTTCCCACTTAGATCAGGAACAAGACCAAGATGTCCCCTCACACCACTCTTTTCCAACATTACCCTGAAAGTTCTGGCTAATGCAGTAAGCCAAAAACAAAAGGTGTACAGATTGGGAAGAAAGAAATAAAACTTCTTATTCGCAGCTGACATGATGTCTACTTGTATATAGAACACACAAAAGAATTGACCAAAAAAACGGAAACTAATAAGCAGTTATGGCAAGGATGCATTATACAAGGTTAACATCCAGAAGCCAATCTCTTCCCTATATACCAGCAATAGATGAATGAAATTTGAAATTGAAAACACTACCATTTTTACATTAGCACCCCTAAAAATGAAATACTTAGGTATGAAACTACTGCAATGTGCACAAGGGTGGGCTGATAAATTTTGCATCCACTGTAATATTTTTTTTGTTACATTAGATATATCCAGATATATCCGGTTCTGGGCAGTCACATGGTGTGTCCCCTCCATCATCCTTGACCTTGCACACACAGACGCTTACACTTTTCACCCAGTGCACACCAAAATGGAAGAGTGTTCAGACATTCGATTCAAACAGCGTGCTATTCCTGAATTCTTAACAGCGGAGAAAGTTCCTCCAATAGAAACTCACAAATAAACGCAAGCTGTTTATGGTGACCAGTGTGTTGACATGAGGTCAGTAAGATGCTGGGTGAGGAGCTTCAAAGAAGGAGATGTGGGGCAAACAGATGTGAGTGACAAACCACAGAGTGGCAGACCTGTGACTGCAAGTGATCAGCTGCATCAAGATCATGTTGAAGAACTGTGGCAACAAGCAAAAAGAAATTGCTGATAAATCAGGAATTTCTAAGGAGGGAATGGGATATCTTATTAGTATTCTTGGATATCATCACCAAGTTTGTGCCTGGTGGGTACCCCGCATGCTGTGGGTTGAATGAAAGCTGGAGAGTCTCTCAGCAACTCCTGGAACATTTTGAACAAGAAGGTGAGGACTTCTTAAAGAAGGTCATTACAGGTGATAAAATTTGGGTCCATCGTTATGACCTGAGAACAAAAGGCAGTCCATGGAGTACCACCATAAGAGATTGGCTCAACCAAAAAAATTCAAAACTCAAGCCTCAGATGGAAAGGTCTTGTTGACTGCTTTTTGGTCTGAATAATCTTCCATTTTGATGTGCACTTGGTGAAAATTGTAAGCATCTGTGTGTGCAAGGTCAAGAGTGATAGAGGGGAGATTCCACGTGACTACACAGAACCAGTTATACCCAGATATGTCTTAACGTAACAACAAAAATACTACAGTGGAGGCAAAATTTATCAGCCTGCCCTTGTATAAGATTTATGTGACAAAACCCCAAAAATTGTAATAAAAGAAAACAAAAAAGAACCAAAAACAAAACGGAGAGATATTCTATGTTTATGAACAGAAAGACTCAATATTGTCAAGATGTTAGTTCTTTCCAATTTGATCTATAAATTCAACACATGTGAATGTCCAGTCATTCCAGAATGATTTGTTGAAAAGACCATACTTTTCTCCATTACATTGTCTTGCTCCTTTGTTAAAGATCTGTTGACTATATTTATACGGGTTTATTTCTGGGCTCTCTATTCTATTCTATTGTTCTATTTGTCTATTCTTTTACCAGTCCCACAACTGTCTTGATTTTTACAGCTTTATCGCAAGTCTTGGAGTCAGGTAGTGTCAGCCCACCAACTCTGCTCTTCCCCTTCAATACTGTGCTGGCTATTCTGGGTCTTTTGCTTCTGCATGTGAACTGTAGAACCAGTTTGTCAATATCCACTGAATAACTGGCTAGGATTTTTACTGGGGTTGCTCAATTTTGTAGTGAACCTGAAAGTGCTCTAGAAAATAAAGCTAAGTCCACTCAAGATCACAGGAACAGTTTTCGGCCATATTGACCTCTTTTTAAGACTCTTCAGACAAGTAATTCTTATTGGTTCCCATGACACTGTATCATGAGCCCAATTCTAACTCTAAGATGTGTTCCTGAAGAATGGTCTTAAGAAAAGGAATAGTTCTGTTGCATTAGCTATCATAATAAAAATTGCCATGGTGCATGGTGAAAAAAAAAGTGTATTTTTTAAAAAGAGTAAGGGAAGTATACTGTAGAGCTGCAGTTCTGCCCATAGATACAAATTCCCATCATAATATATGGAGAACAGTTGTCTCTTCCCAGTCTCAAACTGTGTCATCATAATGATTTTTAGCTTTGCAGGACTGATGCCTCAAAACATGATCTTCCCATCCCTTTCATTCCCCCACCAAAGTCACCACAGGCTCTGAGAGGTGAATTCAAGACTTGGCCTCCAGAAAAAGAGAGAACCTGCTTCAAGTTTGAAAATGGTAGTTTCTCACTTGCTTCTGGCCATCAAGCTCTTCAAAAATCACTGGGGCACTGACTTAGCTAGAGCATCCAGCAAGGTGAAGCCTAAGCCATTGAAAGCTTCTCCCTCTAACAGTCCTCTGCAGAAATACAGAACCACCACAATAACTTTTCAGTTCCCATTGGCCTGGGAGCCTCACTACAGTATTGCCCACCACAGTACAAAACAAGAACCAGAGGCAACCTCCTTCACTTCAGTAGTTGAGTAGTCAATGCTATACTTTTGAGCACTAGGGCCTTCTGCATCTTGGTCATCACTGAAATATATGACACCTGACCCTTCTAATCTAGAATTATGTGAAGGGTTGCATTGGTGACACACAGCTTGACAGAACAAATCTGGAAGGATCAATGGAGCTTAATTAGTACCATAAACAGAAAAAGTGACATATCTAGTTACCCCAGTAAGTAGAGACAGTGTTCTAGCCCTTAAATTTCTACCTAGCATTTTATCCACTGTATCCTACTGTGCTCGGAGGTTCTCTTCAATCACATTCTTGAAGATTCTAGATAAGTGAATTAAAATAGTATAACATAACTGGTTTCCAAAAGAAGTTATACAGGAGATACTTTTTTGGCATTGTTTGTTTTTGCTACAAATGAAATTCCCTAGATGGGGAAGCTACCACATGTCATTAATTCATGAAGTTAGTCAATAAATGCATCATTGGTCCCTCAGATCCATAAACACTGGCCCACATCCCTGTAATTCCCAGCCTTCCCCATGCATGGTCTTGATTACATCATTATTCTATAGCTTATAAAATCTAATCCTTGATACAACAGTTGGGTTAACATGCTTCTTTAATAATACATAACAGTGTGAAGTGATGACTTGCATTCAAGTAGCAAAAGGTAGAACTATACCTGTGTTTGAGCCAGGGGCTTTTGAGTCAGTTTCATTTTTCAAAATAGAAAAACGAACTTGTTTTCTCATTGCCTTTGATGCCTCTTGCTATTTTTTATAGTAAACATTAAGAGACCTTGTGTATCATGTGTCTAGTCATTTATGTCTGGTCTTGCATTGTCATGAATTCTTAGCATGGGAGATGGATGGCCTGTGTAGCTAGCTATTCTAATACATGACACAGGGCTGCCACCAGACTATAAATAATTAATAAAAGGAGACTTTGCTAGTGAGAAAACTGTCAAGCACATTAAATTTAAGTCTAATTTCAGTTCCCTTCCTGTAACTCTTACTGAAAATTTTACAATGTAGAATCAACTTTCAGTAATACAATAAAATGACACTAATTCAGACAGTGGGGGTTTGAAAGAGGGGGAGGTCAGTTAGAATGAATGAAAGTGAAGTGAAGATTTATTTCCTAAAGGAAATACCATAAATTAAATTCTGCTATCAAAGGCTTTTCTAGTGGAACTGTCTTAGTCAGAGACTGCCTGATTGCAAAAAAGAGAGACTCAATCTACCTTAAGGAAAGAGACATGGATGAGATGCTCTTGGTGCCTCTCACATTTCTCAACACTCATTCATTAGTCCTTACATGCCAAAGCTTCTTACTGCACGTCCACCTAAGGGCTATCTCTGGCTGCAGGAATATGTGAAGCCTATACTGGACAGGCCAGTGTCAGGAAGATAAGCAGTGGAGCCTCAAACAATAGCAGAAGTGGAGAAGTCCCTCAGCATCTCACAGTTCTGGTGGACAACTCTGAGGTGTGTTATATAGAGTTCTGTAGAGGTGCCCGGGGGGATTGCACATCAGTGGCCCACAGCAGTAACCATCTCAACACACATTTCTTCTCTTTCTTGTTTCAATTTCCCATGCCCCCGTCAGGGCTTCTTGGGACCACCTCCAAACCTTTGTCTTGGCCTACTTCTGGGAGAACCCAACCTAAGACTGCAATGAAAGTAACAAAAGGCTACAAGAGATGATCTTATTAAACATGTACAGACTAGTAAACAAGGATAGCCAGGTAGGTAAAGAAATCAACCCAACCACAGAAAGTGTGCAATCCATGTCTATAGAGCAAGAAACTAAAATTCTCAACACAGTGATAGATCTGTAACATTTTAATGACAAAATATTGCCATCTTTTTCTAGATAGTCCTTTTCAAATGTGCTAACATATGCCCTCAAGAACTTCCTTCTCCATTCAAGCAGAGTTAACACAGTTCGCTCCTCCACCTGGGCGTCTCCAGGGACTTTGTCCCTCTGACCACATGATGATCTCAGACTAGTTCCCTGCTCGGTTTGGGCAATACTATTCACATAATCAACCAAGTGTTATTTTAAAAATTATGATCTGAGGTCTTTGTTTCCTCAAACAGGTCCCATAGGAACTGAAACTACGAAGTTAGAAATTCTTCAGTCTCTCCAGAGTCTGACTAATCTCTCCACACATATGCTCCTTTCTCCTACTTTAGATTCTCTGTTGTATCACTTTGGTTCTGTCATTGACCCAAAATGTGATCTCTGTGTCTTTACTTCTTATTTCCATGAAAAGGGGAATTTGATAGCTGCTGAGCCTATTTGTTTTTCTAATTGGAAGGACGACCACTGAGGCTCGCCCCTCCGATGGGAGTTTTAGCTGAAAGGGAAGTTTCAAATAAGGAAGGATGGGTTGGCAAGACACCCAAAATATAGCAACTGCAATATTGAATATCTCTTAATAACCAGAAAATCTGTTGTTATAATTAAATGAGGCTCATAAAGTGTGTGAGGCTGCTTGAAGGTTGTTTCTTAAACAGAAAATCTCCTTCTTCAATTTCTTCATTGCTAAATGTTGCCTGTGCTGAACTGAACCCAAAATAAGAGTTATTGGTATTTAATTTTACTTCATTTATCATTGCTATAATAATTTTCACAGGTTTCTTAGTATTTTGGACAAGGTCGTATTTCCCATTTGTTTTCATTCTCTACATGTATTGGCATGCCTTACACAACACTCAGTTCATATTAGGAGCTAAATAACTTTTGTTGAATGATAACATGTGATGCATGGATTTTGGCTCTTTTGAGGCTCAATGATAGAAACAGAAGCCACTGGGGAAAGGGGGAGACAGTGACAGCTACAGGCCAATTAATTTATTGTATTGTTGAGGCTGTGTAATCACTGAGAAATACTCTTTCCCCAAGATACATTTTGGTTTGTCTCTAAATTGATAACAAATGAGCTTAGGTGTTTTTGTGTTTCTGTTGATTCTAGTCTGATTAATACTACCTTAAATCTACATTCTATTCACTTAATAAAGAGTGACATGCGAATGTTGGAAGGCAACCTTGCTGAGGGATTAGAGACAGGGCAGGGCTCTGGCACCACCACATCATTTACTTGAATCCTGGCTCTGCCATGTACTGAGTAACCTTGGACAAGTTGTTTAACACTCTCTGCCTGCTGTCCTCTCGTGTAAAATAGAAATCCTACCACTCTCTGCTTGTATACTCATTTTGAGGTTTATTTCTAGAACAGTACTCGGACCTGTGTTTAGGATATACTAAGCCACAATAAAATGACCAACTATTATCATTATTTAGTGAAAAGTGGGCAAAACGCTTTAAAAATAATATATCACTAGTAAACATAGCTTGTCTTTTTCATATGCTTATACATTGTTAAGAAAAATTATTCTTGAAACTTACAGTGAAAATGGAAAACAGTAAGGTTTGCCGTTACATAGATTGGGGGTGGGGAGTGGTGAGATAGAAGAAAACTAACACTCAATGAATGTCACGTACATGGTAGGTACATCACATTACCTCATCTCACACAGCTCATTGGGACTCAGTCCAGATCCATGGGGCTCCAAATCTTGTCCCACTCTTCCTTCCAAGTAAAATAAAACCCCTGCCCATCTTTATCCAGTAAACAAAGAAGCAGTACAATGGGTTTGAATCCAGCTTCAGTCACTCATTAGTTCTGTGACCTTGGGTGACTTCTCTGATTATCTGTCTCCTCCTGTTGTGCACCTTAGGTTTCTTTACTTTCTTTGTGAGCAAACTCACCTAAGATCAACTCCAAACAACTCAAGCCCTTCAGTGTCCTTCCTGCTTCTGTTTCTGCGAATCCCCAGACCATGTTTGCTGCCAGGGCTCTACCCGCTAGGCCGTGGCTGCTTCAACTGCCAAACCCTGGATGGGCAGAGAGCCAAGGCTCTGGGTGTTCCTTAAGCCCTATACTTCCTCTTGCCTTTGACTTGTTTTCATTCCATGGATCAGAGAGACTATTTTTACTGGAGCTCCAAAGGAAAGACACGGGAATATCAATGCTACTTCAGGAATCTCACAGTTTGGGAACCTTTCATGTGTTCTCAAATTTCAGTGAAGCAACTGACACTTGAATAAGAAGTCAAGTTGAAGTTCCTTATATTCACAGGCTTGCTTCTTGGAGAGTTGCTTTGATATGACTGGGTGTGACTCCATCTTTGTCTGTAAGTGTCATTGAACACCACCTGGTATTAGCCCGGTTATGTGAAATATCCTTGGCATCTGAAGTCGCACAAGGGCTTTCCAGTTGATTTTTACCACCTATGCTCCTGGGCTATTTAATTTCATTTGTCTGAGCATTGCTTCTAAGCAAATACCTTCACTGGTGACAAATAGGTGCTAAGTAAACAAGGAAGTATGCAAATCCTGGTCATGCTCACTAGCAAAGACTTTTTTTTTTTTTTTTTACAATTGATTGAATGTCATTTTGAAGGATTTAAGAAACTGGACAAAATATAAAACATATCAGTATGTTCTTCCTTCTTCTTCCCCTCTTACCTGGTCAGGACGAATGAAATGCCATTTATTCAATGACATGCATTGTCTCTTTCCATTGCAACTGAGAACGTAGTCATGCAGGCTTCATTTTCTAATTATGTGACTCCAAAGAACATTTCACCAGTCTTTTCAAGACCTTCTGAAGTTAGTATTTCACTTCTGAATGTAAGTTACTTGTCCCTTCCAGTCACATAATCTCTAATCATTTTCTTCATATAAAGTTGCCAATTCATTTGTTTCCTAAGCACATAATGAAGGATTGCAAAAGCTGAACTTACTGTGAAGCACATAGCAAAACAAATTGCATTTAACTTAAAAGTCAAATCAGCATAAAAAATTAGAATATAGACAATCGTTTAATGTTAGTACAAAAAAGACTTCAGCGATTATTTGTTATCAGCTAAGCTTACAGATGAGAAAACTCAGTCCAGAAATATTAAGAAACTTCTGAAGGTCACACAGCAGTTTTTGGCTAAGCCGCATATACAATGCTGTTTCCCAGGGACTTCAAACTCTTTTCTCTTAAACTGACCTTTTTCACATCTTATATACTTTGAAAAAGAGATTGAAAATACACTTTTGAATATACTTGAGAAGAAATGTAATTTGTTAAAGGACACAGATGTTCTAAATCTTATTGCAAGATCAGGTCAAATGCTGCTTTCACACCATGTCAGGTTCCCAGATCTCATCCCAAGCTGGAAGAACTTTCTTTCCTCTGAATTCTCCTATGACATTCTTTACTTGTCATACGACATTTGCCCTCTTCCTAGCTCATGTTACGTTTACTTGTGTCCATGACTTACTGATGATAAGCTCCTTAAGAATGTAGTTTTGACCTTGAATACTTTCGTGATTTCCTAAGTACCCAGTACAATGGTTGGTGTGAATATGGAATATTCAAATCAATCGACATCTCTCTCTCTCTCTCTCCTCTCTCTTCCTTGTAAACTGTGCCAAAGTCTAAGAATTTCTAAAATAATATTGACTCTCTTAATCTGAGGGAGCAATTTCCTATAATATTTGTCTTAAACCGGTTGTGATGGTAGAGTCCAGGTGATATGTAGGACAGTAGAGCAGGAGTCCGTAACTTTATGATATAATGGTATTGTGTTCAATACCATTGAGCAAGGTGAAATGAAGCTCAAGCTAGTGGAATATTTTAAATAATTATGGAATTTAAATTAATTTTTATTTTTGCACTGCAATTTAAAGGGAAATTTAATTAAAATTAACCATTTGTCTTTTTGTTGTTGCCTCTGGAATTAGGAATAACGCTAAGATTCTATTTGCGCCAACTGGGAGAAAGTCAAAGTTTGGGCAACATTATTTTAAGGACCTCTTCTAGCTGTTGCATGTCTTCATTCATTTGTTTGGTCAACAAATATTTATTGAACACCTGCCAGGTGCCGGTCTGATACTGGACTAGACACTTGGTGTTGTGGTGAATAAGAAAGAAGCCTTTCCCTTCCCTCAGGAAATACATAGAATGATGGGGGAGGCAGGTAAACCAGGGGGAAATTACAGTAATGTGTGATAGTGCCAATGGGAGCAGCACTCATCTATGAAAGCACACAGAAAAGGCATTTATAGCAGGCTTTCTAGAGCGAGTGGCATATCAGCTAAGGCCTAAAGTGTAAGATGAAGTTAGCCAGGTTGGTGTGGTGGTTTTGGTAAGAATGTTCCAGACAGAGAGAACCACATGTACAAAGTCAGAGTCAGGAGAGAGCTTGGTATCCAAGGGCTGTCCAGAAAGTATCCAGCATGTAATATGAAAAATAGAGGCATGGATGGCTGAATTTTTTTCCGGGCAGCCCTCGTATTTAGGTACTGGGAAAGGCACCGGAAGGCCTAGGTTTAGGGATGCCAACTCAATTGCAACAGGGGCCTCAGTGTTGTAAAGAGTGAAGTAGGCCTTCATGACCTTCAAGAGTAGGTATTTGCAATTTGGTTCCTACTGTTTATTGCCAGGCAGAAATACAGCCTTAAATGACTATATTTATAAAATTTTTAACAGCAGTTTGGAGGTTAGAGTTTTTTGAGAAATCTACCCCTTTTTAAATATTGGTAGTTACTTCAAAAATTTTTTTTAAAACACCGTGCGATTCAAATAAAATGGTCTGCTAGTTGGATCCAACCCATGGCTACCAGTCTGTAATCTCTGATAAGAAGAATGCTTCTCAACCTGTGGTCCAGAAACCAGTGTCAACAACCCTGTGAACTTGTCAAAAATGCAAATCCTTGGGCCCACCCCAGACTTAATGAAGCAAAAACCCTGGGGGCAGAGCCAGCTATCTGTCATTTAACAATCTCTCCAGGTGATTCTGATGCAGCTAAAATTTGAGAACCTTAGGTTTAGAGCTGTCCTACCCAATGTGGTGGAAACATGTGGCCAACAAGCACTTGAAATGTGGCTTGTCCACTCTGAGACATGATCCATGTGTATTATGCATACTGGTTTTCTAAGATTTTGTATTAAAAAACTCAGCACTTTTTTTATATTGATTATAAGATGTTATGTTGAAATAACATTTTGTAATATATTGAATTAAATATATAGTATCATTAGTATTAACTTCATCTATTGGTTTTCACGTTTTAAAATGCGGCTACTAGAAAATTTAAAATTATACATGTGTCATGTTTCCATTGCTCAGTGCTAGTCCCTAGTTTGTGGGGCAGAGAGTGTGGATTAGTGAGGCTGAAGCAGTTAAGCAGAGAGGAGTCTTATGGAACATGGTAGGCCATGCTAAAGACCTCTACTTTATCCCTAAGTAGGCTGACCAGATATTAAATGGGACAGAAAACAATGGTACTGTCCTGTTTCAAATGGTACATCTGGTCAGCTTCCCCCTAAGGCCAAAAGGAAACCTGGAAGTGATCTAAGTTGATAAGTATGATCCGATTGGTGTTCTATTTTTTATTATTTTTTTTTGTACATACAATATAAATGCTTTATTAACAGTCGAAGATCATCCTTGTAGGCCAAGCCTTGGACCCAAACATCCAGGACCCCCAAAATAAATTCAGCACAGCCTCCGAGCCTCTCGCTCTGACTCCAGTAGGGTGAGCACGTCGCCCTCGCGCACCGGCCCTTTACGTTGCAGATGATGGAGCGGCTCGTGTCGTCCATGAGCCCCACACGCACCCGCGTGCACTGTCCCTGGGGCCCGGGACGGCCTAGCACTTGGTGACCCTGGCTAGCTTTGCACACAGCTGGTATCCATGATGGCGGTGTGGTGGCAGTTGGGAGGAGCGCCGGTTGGTGTTTTAGGTGCTGACTGACTGCAGCATGGCTCAGGCTGTGGAGGGGAACCACCTTTTACACGCAGAGACCAAGTAGAGTCAGTCGCCCAGTGGGGGAGATGCTGGGCGAAAAAGATACAACTTTCCTCTCACGTCCTATGTCTTCCACCTGGGTTAATAGTAATAAAATTTAGCAGAGACGGATGAACAGGAGACAATGTCTCAAGTTTATTATATGAATGTATATTTGAGGTCCCTAAAAATGTGACGCAAAAAGATATTGGGCAGTTGAGGTTTATATTCCATTTTGGACAAAAGAGAAGGGAGGGGGAGGAGTCTGGGATTTCAAAGAGGAAACAGGCAGTTCACAGGTGGCTGAGAACAAATTCCTGTTGGGCAACCCAGAAACAAGGGAGCAGGGAGAATCCAGCAGACCAGGTTTCTGCATGAATCCTTCCTGTCTGCCATGCTTTATTCAAATTAGGCTAAGGTGAAAATCCTAAAGAGAATTTGCTAACATTCCCGTCCTGAAGCTGGAGGCCTTTTTATCTGAATTCCTGTAGGTAGGAAAGGAGCAGGGTCCAAAGTCCTTTCTGAGTCTTTTGTTTTGTGGGAGTAAAAGTTCACAGCAAGGACTGTGGAGCTGGTTGATCTGCCAGGAGACTGGATCCCAGCTCCAGTACTTACTATTATAGCTGAGTGACCCTGGTCAGGTCATCTCTTTAAGCCTCTGTTTTCTCATCTGTTAACTAGGAATAATAACAGTACCTACCTCATAAGGTCGTTGCAGAGATCTATATGAGCCTATATCTATATCCTTATCTTTGTATCTGTGAGATTAGAATAGTGCAAATGGTAAACAATGTTGCAATTATCGCTACTCAAGGGCTGCGTTGGGAAGGACCTGAGTTAAGGCATTACCCAGTCTGAAATGAAACATTGGTGTTATGGTATCGTTTTAAAATCCCGGTATGCCAAAGACTGAGCAAAGGAGAGTAGGGGGGACGGTGTTTCTTAACCTTGGGGCCACTTAGATTTCACTTCCTTCATTTCGTACGTTTCTTTTATACCCTTGTCCGCATTTTCCAGCATGCGTGCTTTCACTTGTCTAGGTTCCCACTGCAAGTTTCCCAGTCTCATCTGAATCATCACCATCATCAGTTAGTCCTTTAATATCTCCTATTACAGATCTGTGTCCAAATGCTATGCGTCAGCCTGAAGGAGAAGTGACTATTTCCGATGCCTTTTCAGCACAGCGAGACGGGCATTCACCTCCATGATCACCGAATGGGCTTTGGGCAAGTAAAAGCAGCTCCGGGGAAACATTTCCCGTGAACTGTTTGAAATAGGCTCATTCTCATGGCCTTCCCTGATCAAAATTCGAACGGCGGTTTGATCTGTAGTTTCCCCCTCCCTTCAGTCTCAACCCTAATTTCACACTTTCCACAAAACCTTCAAGTTCCCGCCATAGCACTTGGCTCTCACCTATGTGGCATTCATCACTTTTTGGCAAGGATAAATACACACAGACTGGAAACAACCAGAATGTCCCATCAATGTGGAACTATTTAGACAATTACGATAACAACATAATGGAATATACACAGCAGTGTGAATGAGGCAGCCTCTGAGGCACCAAAATGAATGTGCTCCAGGATGAATTAAGTGAAAACATAAGATGCAGAAGAGAGTACATAACTTTGCTACATTCACTGTTAAGAAAAAAAATGCACAATGTTCTGTTGACTCTAAGATACCATCCATTGTAAGGGCATTATTTTACTTATAATTAGGAAAGGCAAATTTTTGCCAATTTAAATTATGGCATACATTGGAAAGCATGAACGTGTCTTTCAGAAATATAAAGATATGTAAGTTTTAGAATTGATAGTACAGTAGACTGGGTTAACCGGCACCCACAGGGATTGGTAGATTCTCTGTCAACCAGAACTCTAGCAATAGGCACTCTCAAGCAACTGGAAAGATGTTTTGCTGTCTGCTTGAGATTTTGCCAGTTGCTTGAGTTCCACTTAGCATAGAGTTTACTGTATATAGCATATTAGTATTTGCTCTTATGTGCATGGGTCATCTGTAGTTATTATCACATCCCATAGGACCTTTGGGGACTGGAGCCATGCTGCTCAGTTGGCTCCTCGCTCTGTTTGGGGTATGTTGACCACAAAACTTTGGGCACACCTCGGTGTACCACTGAAGGAAGCCAGGAGTGATGTGTTCATGTGCTGGTATCTGTCTGATGTTGAATGACTAGTCTCCTTATCTGGTATACCTCTGTTAATACTCCTTGCTTTGTGGTTTGGGAATAAACAGAAGTGAAATAATTTAGAATCAAGTCCAAGTGGTGATTCCCATCCATCCTGGAACCAAGAAGAGATGCTGTGCTTTGTACTTGCCCAGCCTTACGAAGCAGGCCAAAGAATTGGACGCTCAGTGGGTGACGGGGATCTACTGCAAGGGTTTAAGCTGGGTAAGACCACTGGCCATGGAGGAGGGAGGAAGGGTGGCAGAGTGGGCAGTGTGGGTTCCTGGCTGTCAGGACAGTGTGAACAGGGGCTGGAGCCTCACTCTCCTTGGTATTTTCCCCAGCACTGAGCACAGGATCAGGCATGGGGTACCCTCGGTACCTTTTGTGAAGGAAGATCAAGGACCGTTATGGGCTGAACACTGGGAGTTGGCTTTGAAAGCAATGGAAACTGCATTTAACGCTAGCGACACTCTATATTTAATGTTGTTTATTAAGGACATGGATTCTCAAGAGATGCTGCTAGGGAGTCTGAAGAAATTCTGTAAGGTTATATGGGTTGAGGCAAACTGAAGGAAAGTATGCTCAGAATTAAACACATTAATTACATTGTGCCTTGCAAATACAGTACAATCCTTTAACATTGTTATAAGACAAAGAAACCATCTCATGCTTTACGATGCTCTATTACACTCGTATTTTTCTGGGAGTAGTATTTATATATGGGGCCTATGCTTGATTCCATTGTTTCCTCCTCTCTTAGAATTTCAATTACACTTTTTAAAATTGTATCCTTTTTAGTTGCTATACACATTTTAAGTCCACTTAATTAAGTCCACTTAATTAATGTAAGTCCACTTTCAGATAACACTGTACCACTACACAGGTGTGCAAGTACCTTATAACAAAGTATTTCCAACACTCCCCTTCCTCTCCCTTATAATATTGTTGTCATTCATTCCACTTCTCCATAAGCTATAATCATGGAATAAATTATTTCTTGAATAAATTCTTACCTGTTTTATCAATTAAAAATAGTATTTTTAAAATTTTAACTTCATTTCCTCATTCTCTAATACTCTTCCTTTCTTTATGTAGATCCAAGTTCCTGACCTATATTACTTTCCTTTCCTCTAATAAACTTCTTTTGACATTTCTTGCAAGGGAGGTCTACCTTTTCCATTTTTGTCTCAGAAAGTAGTTTTCTTTTACTCATAAAGGATAATTTCATAGACTACAGAAGTCTAAGTTGGTGGGGATTTTTTTCTTTAAATTTTTCACTCCACTGTCTTCTTGCTTGCATGGTTTCTGAGCGTTAAGTTGGATATAATTCTTATCCTTACTCCTCTATTGATATTTTCCCCTCTGGCTTTTTTCAGTATTTTTTACTTTGATTTTCTGCAATTTGAATATATGCTTCATTAAGTGTAGATTTTTGGTATTTAATTCCCATTATGCACATTATATACCTTTTGCAATTGTCCTACAGTGCTTGGATATTCTTTTTCTTTTTCTTTTTAGATTTGTTTTATAAGTTCCTATTGACGTGTCTTTAAGCTCACTGATTCTTTTCTTGGCTGTGTCCAGTCTACAGAGACTACCAAAGGCAATTATTTCTGTTACGGTATCTTGGATTTCTATAATTTTCTTTTGATTCTTTAAGTTTCCATTTCTTGGCATACATTATCCATCTGTTCTTGCATGTCCACTTTTTTCAAAAGAGCCATTAGTGTATTCATCAGTTTTAACTTCTCAGTCTGATAATTCCAGTATCTCTCCCATATCTCAGCTTGATGTATCTTCAAAATGTGTTCTTTAATTTGTCTTTATAATTTTTTTATTGTTAAGCGGGACATAATGTATTAGGTAAAAAGAATTGAGATAAATAGATTAGTGTGAGGTTATATGTTTGGCTGTGTGCACTGTTTACTGTAGCTATAGGTGTCAGAGGATAAATTTCCCTCTGGTGTTACTGTTTTACTCCTCCTTTGATGTCTTTAAGCTTCCCAACTTCAAACATCACCTGATATGCATATAGTTCTTCTCCTTGTGTTATCCTGTTATTATACAGAAGCCCTGTTGATGTGTTGATGTGTTGATGAGGGGACAGGAGAGGCTGGGGGATGGGAAATGTTCTGTATTTTAGGATTAGGTCTCAGTCTGCTAGGGAGTCGGTGCCCCTGGGCTATGACCTTTAAGATCAGCTTTTTTGTTTCTTTCCTCTTAGAAGAGACAGGGAGGTTAGAGGGTAGTGGAGTTGAGTATTTATTTCCCTTCTTACAGGTCAGTTAGGCTCCAGTAAAAGTTTCTGTTGAGGTCAGACTTAGTAAGAATAAAATATACTGGGAATATTTTTAAAAGGCTACTGCCCCCCTCCCGCCACTGGAAACATGTTTTTTTCTCTTGTCTTCACTGTGAAAACCTGATAGGGCTCCAGGAGGTGAAGCTCATGAAAATGTGGGGGGCCTCCTAACACTGGTGCCCTCTAAAGTTTTTCTCTCAAACCTGTCCACTCTGAGTCTATAGCAATGCAATCATTCCAATTAGGTTTCCCTAACCTGGTACTGGTTACCAAGAGTTGTCTACGCGCTGTCTGCTCTAGTAGGTTGTGATTCTCTGTATCTGGCTATGTGTGTCTTCAGTTTTGGGGGCAGTGGTTTGCCCTATGACCTCAGTTCTCTGAATGATCTAAGGAGAGCTGTTGCATTTCAGTTTGTTCAGTTGTGTGCGTGTGTGCGCACGTGTGTGTGTGTGTGTGTGTGTGTGAGAGGAGGTGACTTCCCCACTCCTTCCCCACCAGATCAGAAAGTGGACACATCTCAAGTGCTTCGCTCTGGGTGGTCCTATTATGAGTGATGTTTTTCTTTGTACTTTTTTTACTCTTCACATTTTCTACCATGTACCTATATTAATATTGATTTTATTATGAAAAAGGAAGTATGTATTCTTAGAGAAAAATTTTAAATATGAGTTTAACTTCTGTTGACTTGGAGGGAAAATAAAGCAAGGTTTTCTGGCTCGTAAATGGAATTTAAAACACCAGAAAAGGTTTAGGAGGAGTTTGGTGTGGGTTGGTCCATGGCAGTATCTCTGCTGTTGTTTTAAGTTTGAAGTCTCCAAAGTAACAAAGTCCTCTCTCCTGTAATAGCTGGTTCTTTTCAAAAGACTGGCTCCCTGTCTCTCTCTTTTATCCCTACCAAGTGTTTTGTAGCAAGACCTATCTAGCTCTCTGAAGGAGGCTGTCACTCAGGCACCAGGATTTTAATCCTCTGGAACTCAAAAACAAGAAGCTAAGTTTGTTGAGCTAAATTATCTCTTTATTAGGAAAGCACCAATACCACATTCTTGGAAATTACTGGAATTTTATTTGCCTCAGGCTTATGACTTGCAACCAAAGACATTGTGCAAAGAAAGCAAAGATTAAGTACACTTTAGGGAGGAGACGATACACATTGGTAACATAGGAGATCAGGTTGACCCCCCCCCCCCAAAAAAAAAGAAGCCATCCAATGCACTATATAGATCGCAATATTCAATAGCGTTTTCAACAAAACCTTTTTTTAATCAAGAGCAAAAAAATTAAGCAATGTTTACAGTAGACATAAATCTTATACAATTCAAAAAGCATTTTTTCAAGATCATGGAGCATAAAATGGAAAAATGTCTATGCAGGTGAAGTCTAACTACTGTACATTAATCACCTATTAAAGTTTGCTTATATGTACCACAGTGTAAAAAAAGCAATACCGAACAAATAAAAACCTTGAAAATTGCCTGATGAAAAATAAAATAACCAGTGGCTTTTAATGGCTTCTCCTGGTTATCAGTGCTACAAAAAAGACAAAAATTTTCTTATCTGAACAGGTGATAAAACCAGGCACAATCAAACCATTACCAAATTAGACCCACCCATAGAAATATACTATCCACCCACATATTTTCCATCAAAAGCTTTGTTGTTTTAATCTTTGAAGCCCATTTGGTCACAATATGTTACAAATATTTGTGTGTGTGCGTGTTTTTTTTACACCATGATGCCATATGTTTGTCTGGCACTACTCTAAAGCTACTGTATAGATGATGACGATATAGAAACAACCCAGTGCCCATATGACAAATGAACTCACTGGGTAGAAATGAGAGGAGGAAGGAAGGTATTATTCCATTCTACCAAGGGAAAAAGGGTCCATACTGGTCACTCATCATCAGTCCCACTTGCTTCTGACTGTTCCTAAAAGTAAAACGAAGATAAAATGGAACAAAGTTACACACAAGATGAAGAAGATATAAACCATCAAAAGGCAATGCAGGAAAAGAAATGGCATTTTGGAAACAACCCTCTAAGCCTCTTCATTCTGTGAGAAGATGGAAGGATACTACAGAGGCATCATCAACAGCCTGCCAGTTGAAAGGGGGTGCTCCTAACTGAAAATGCCCCAACAATTCCTACCCTCTGTGCCAGTGCTTTGCTCTTTCGCTTCGGCATGAAAAGTTTATGACTAAGAATGTCTATTTTTAGCACTGGATGAATACCATGCATTTGATGTCCACTCCCTGGTACGTCTACTGAAGAAAATACAGTATTTTACATGTACTAGAAAATGCTAGCGTCAAGGGTTAAGGCCGGGCAGAGTGGGATAAGAATTCTGAAATGTTTTCATCAGACCCAAATGGCAATGTGTTGAAGGAAAATCAAAGTAGCCTACATACTAAAATGGAAAATTAACCTTCCAGAAAGAAAGGAGGAGGAACTGGGTGGTAGGAAACCCGAAGTCCTCTGAAAAGTGAATGAAATGCAGGGTACCTCAAAAGGCAAGATGCTAGAAGTTTCTGTCAGCTCTGCTGCCTTGCTGCCTACACAGCCAGGTAGCGTGCCCTAGACTGAGCAAGACCGTTCGGATCTGAATTCCGCCTGTGTTGTTTTATGTCCTGGAGCAAAACCCATATCACTTAAGCACTGGTTTCTGTGATATGTTGAGAGTGTCATCTACCTTATGATGCTAATAGAAGTATTAAATATAGTACCACATGGGAAGGCACTTATTTCGGGACCCAACTCCATAAATGCTCCCTGAATTTTTCAAATATTAACCCAATGCCTGTATGCCTCAAGAATACTGTGACGGCACTTGCGGCTGCAGCGTTTACCCTGAGACAACTTGCAAATTGCAGTTCTAATCTCATCCCCAAAGTTCAGTGCTTTGAAATTTACCACACGAAAAAACATTATTAAAGACTGATCATCATATATACATTTCTGTTACATGAGGATTACAGACAGGTTCTGTTTAGAAACAACTCCAAGGACAGTTCTTATATTTTATTTTCACACTGAAAACTGGGTTTATGCAAAACTAAAAGAACATGGCAGTATGCGTCCCGACCCCCCCCCACCATTTTTTCTAAACAAGAAATGGGTGAAAAAATAACACCTCTAGTTCCTTCAAAATCCATCTGGGTTTTTTGTACGGTATCTTGAAATCAACTCAAACCAAAAAGTCTGACATCCTAACACTTTTTTCTTGCTCTTCCATCTAATCATCATTTTCTCCATGTACTGGGCACTATGCCGGGTGTAGATATAAAATATTAACTGGACATGGGGAAAACTGTATTTTTATGGAAGCAGTGGGCAGGTATAACAAAGGGGAAAGGGAAACCTGATTTAGTGTTGTCCATTTTTAAAGATTATTACAAAAGCAATACATGAAGCCGGAAACTCTTTGTTATAAATCGCGCAGCTCAGTGCACACCCCTCAGAAGTGAAATCTCGCATCTGCACATTCTCATTTCTGGGTAACAGAGAGGAGGCGGCCAGGCATGCCGCAGTCTGGGAGGAAAACGGCGGGCGCGTGGCCTCCCTCAGGGCCCGCTGCACTTACGTTTTCGTCCTGCTCTTCATCACTGTCGAAGTCGCTCACCACAGGTTTGGCTTTTCCTCGATTCGGCCTTTTCTTGCCTTTCCCTTTGTCCCGACCTTTCTCATCTTTTTTATTGAGCTTAATTTTTACCTTAACAGATTTTGCTACAAAAAAAACAATACAGACAGCAATGAGGAATCAGGGAAATGTTTTTAGAGATTATAAGAGGATTGCCAACCTGCAGATGACAAATCAAATGTCCAGGAGTGCCCAGAACATTCACTATGCATGCCTGTTCTCCATCACCCTGTCTGGCTCACACCTCCTTTTACTTGAAAACACGTCTCAGTACGGATAGTAAATTACACAGTCACTCTAAACAGGCAACAACAGGGAATGAGGTCCCATGGAGGGCAGCTGGGTCCTTGTCCTCTCTCCGAGTGGCTGAGCAGGGATCGTGCTAACCAGGATGATGACGGGTATGGGCGATTACTTATTAGAACTCAGACATTAAAAAGTATGAAGAATTGAAAAGGGCCAATAATTTTAATGTATAGATAGCTGAGTTAACTTATTAAACAAAAAGGAAATTCAAATAGTTGAATAATATTTTTAGTACCACAGTAAGGTTCAAAATGGAAAGTAAAACAAAACAAAACATTCAAATACATGAATTTGAAAGCTTCCTTCCCCCCATCTTTAATCTCTTTGCCTATTGTTCTCCTTCTAGTGATTATTTCCAGAAAGAGTATACATCCATGTCTGCAAACTTATCCATACCTATGTATGTGTGTATGATTCTCTCTATATACAGGGTCCAGCGTAAATTATGTCCCAGAGAACAGACAGTTTGTCTCCCTCCATAATGTCATCTGTTTAGCTCAAATATGTACAGCTACTGGGTAAACTATGGCATCAGGACTTCACTATACTAAAACCTTAAAATCTGTAGCAGAAGAAATAATTCTACTTTACTGATTTATACTACGTAAAAGGGTGCATTACTTCTGCCAGAATCTGTATATAGATTTCATAAAATTCTCTCTATGGGGAGGGGGGGGCAAACCCCTGGCGTTACCTTCTGGAGGGCGAGGCCCTTGTAGTAACAGGCTTCTCCTGCTAGGTGAGTGTTCTAGGAACCCATATGCGTCAGTGTACCAGCTGTTGTTGTGAAAGCCTGTGTTTGGCTTCAGTGAAATTTTTTTGGAGACTCTTTCAATGTGTTTGCCCATTTCATGATGGTTGATTTACGTGAACACAGTGCAACCTGACAACACACCTGCCCACACCGCGCTGAGTGTTTCGCAGTTTTTGACCAAAAATGGCATGACCCCTGTGCACCCCACTCCCTATTCACTCGATCTCACCCACAGTGACTTTTTTTTGTTTTCCTGGATGACAAAAGTCCTCAAAGGGAAACATTTTGCTGATAATAAAAGAGATGAAACAAAAAGTGGCAGAAGTATGAAAAAGTTTCAAAATTGATGAGTTCAAGAACTGTTATGAATAGTAGAAAAAGTGTCTCGATAGGTGTATTGACGCGAAGAATACTGTGAAGGTGACTGACTGAAGCTTAAACGTAAGAATACACAATTTTTTATAAATAAATTCTGGGTTTTTTTGCCCCTCCCCATGTTAATTCTATATAGCAAGAATATGAAGACTCCACATATACACACCCAGGTACACACACTTTATATAGTTACCCATAGGGATCGTTATACCTGCCCATATTCCACACCTCATTCTTTTACTCACATATGTGGGGTATTTTTATTAACTAATATATACCCACCTAATTCTTTTTCATGACTTAAAAATTTTCATCTTATGAGTACATTATAATTTTTTTTAAACCAGTCACCTAGTGATGAGCATTGAAGTCCCCAGCTTTTTGCCACTACGAACAAAGCTGACATAAAGCTATTTGTTGACATATCTTGACAAAATTTTGGGGAGGTACGGTGGACATTTCCATATGGTAAATTTGTAACAGTGGTTTGCTAAGTTATCTGCCAGAGACAGCACCCATTTCTACTCTCGCAGGGCTATTATGAGGACAGAAATAAAAACACTTGCAAGATTTTAAAGTGCTGTAATACAGGTTAAGTGTGTATCTCAAGATATAAATAAAATCTGTTCCATGGCATTGTTCTGGGACAAGTGTCCACAGAACATAAATTTTAGGATTTTTGATAATGAAGTCACTGAGAATATGAGTCTCTCATTCAAACTGGTTTTGCTAGAATATCGTGTTTGGTGGGTCTCAATGCACCCGGAAATAAATAATGTCATGAGGGAAGCAAAGCTCCAGAAGGAATCTCAGAGATGAGTATTTTGTGAAGTGGAGAGATCCACAAAACATTTATAAAAATGAAATCTTCCATGAAAGTGTAGGCTAACAAAAAATATGAGAGCAGAGCTGTTCTGAACTGAAGTATTGTGGTAGCATATACCCTTTGGCCATCCTAAATCGGGTAAGACAGGCAAATCCTAATACACAAAACAGTATTCCTCGTCAAGGCTCCTATCTATCACATCCACATGTTGCTGTGTAAGAAGCTATCAAAGCCTGGGGGGCTGTTGCTTTGGGGGAGTTAATTTAGGATGAGAAAAGATTGGTGATGTAAAGGTCTATCTTTTAATGGAACTGCATAAAGATATGGAGGACTCTACAGTTTTCTAAGTAAATTTGCAAAGAACAAGTGAAATATCTTTATCTATAGAGGTGTCACTCTTCCCGACATGAGGGTATAGGAAATCCATGCAAGGTGTAAAAGGGCAGAAGATGGGCAGGAAAGGAAAGAAAATGGATCCTCAGGAATATAGTCTACGAGGGCAGGCTGATAAGTTTTGCCTCCACTTAAATAGAAAATGAAGGGGAAAAGGTATTTTAATGAAGTAAAGAAAAAATATTCTTACATCATTTATTTGCATAACAATGTATCCCACTCTCTCCTTAGGAATTCCTAATTTACCAATAATTTCTTTTTGTTTGAGGCAATGATTTTTATAGATCAGTTCTTAAACATGATCTTGTTGAAGCTGGTCAATTGCAGTCACAGGCCTATGTTGTGGTTTGTTACTCAAATCTGCTTGTCCCACTTTTCGATTTGTAAACCACCTCACCCAGCGTCTTACTGTCCTCACATCAACACACCAATCACTATAAATGGCTTGTAATCGTCTGTGAATTCCAAGTGGAGAAAGTTTTTCCACTGTTAATTATGCAATAATAACACACTGTTTTGAATAGAATGTATGAACACTCTTCCATTTCATTGTGCACTGGGTGAAAAATGTAAGCATATGTGTGTGCAAGGTGAAGAATGATGGAGGGGAGATACCATGTAACTACACAGAACCCATTATATCCAGATATGTCTAATGTAACAAAAAAAAAAAAAAAATTACAGTGGAGGCAAAATTTATCAGCCCGCCCTCGTAAATGAACCTTGGAGTGCGAGACACTCTAAAGCAAGCTTGTCCAACCCGCAGGCCACACGTGGCCCAGGATGGCTTTGATCGCAGCCCAGTACAAATTCATAAACTTTCTTAAAACACTATGAAAATTATGCACGGACCTTTTCTTTTCTTTCCTTTTTTTTTTTTTTTTTTAGCACATCAGCTATCATAGGTGTTAGTGTATTTTATGTATGGCCCAAGACGATTCTTCTTCTTCCAATGTGGCCCAGGGAAGCCCAAAGTTTGGACACCCCTGCTCTAAAGCTATTAGGCTCTGTGGGTCCCTCAAAAAATCTCACCTCCCAGGCTCCCATGCATGACAAGGCTAATAACTAGAGCATCAGATGAGCCCTATAAACAGCATCTCAAACGCTTTATGATACCACCACATGGGTCTATGAAACGTTCTAATTACCAAGGATAGTAGCAGAATAATTGTCCCTCAAAGAGGTCCATGTCCTAATCCCTAGAATTTGTGAATATGTTGCAATCCATGGCAAAAGGGATTAAAGTTGCTAATCATCTGACACTGAAGTAGAGAGACTACTGTGGATTGACCAGGTAGGCCCAGTCTAATTACATGAGTCCTTAAACACAGAAGAGGTTTCATTTCAAGATGGCAGCATAGGAAGATCCTGAACTCACCTCTACCAGTAACTACAGTTACATAAGGAACAATTTCTTCTGAAAACAAAAAACAAAAAACAAACACTCCCCCCCAAACTAGCAGAGTGACACCTACACAAAGGGTAAACAATGAAAAACCCCACATCGAAGAAGGTACAAGAGGCTGAAAAGCAAACTCACCATAAACCCCACCCCTTGTGTGGCCACCACCAATTGGGAAAGAAAGAAAAACCTGGAGCTTCTCCCCAAAGAGCAAAGGGTTTGAACTCTATACCAGGCATCCCAACTTTTCAGACCTGCACCTGAGAGATGTGCCCCCAAAACATCTAACTTTGAAAACCATAGGGGATCATGCCCACAAGACCCACAAGGGTACAACAAATCAAGAAAAGGCTCTTAAAGGGTTTGTGCATTCGGACTCACTGACCTCAGGCTCAGTGCAGAGGCAGCTAATACGACACTCAACATTGAAAAACTTAAAGCTTTTCCTCTAAGATCAGGAACGAGACAAGGATGCCCTCTATCACCAGTTTTTCAACCTAGCATTGGAAGTCCTAGCCAGAACAATTAGGCAAGAGAAAGAAAGAAAAGGCATACAAACTGGGAATAAAAAAGTCAAATTGTTACTTTTCACAGATGATGTGATTGTTTACATAGAAAACCCTAAAGATTCCACCCAAAATCTATTAGTCATTTCTCTTTTTTGTAGGACACAAAAATCAGTGTATAAAAATCCATTTGCATTCCTATATATTAGCCATAAAATTTCAAAAAAAAGAGAAATGACTAAAACAATTTATTTTGTTATGGCAACAAAAAGAATACAATATCTAGGAATAAACTTAAAGGATGTGAAGAACCTATACACTGAAAACAAAAATACATTATTAAAAGAAACTGAAGAAGATGCAAAGAAATGGATAGATATTGTGTTCAGGGTTGGGAAGAATCCACATAATTAGAATGGCTATATTATCCAAAGCAAGAGACAGATTTAATGCAATCCCATCAATATCACATTTTTTTCTTTTTAAAAGAAACAGAACAAAAAACTTCAGATTTTATATGGAACCACCAAAGACTCTGAACAGTGAAGGCAATACTGAGGAAAAAAGAACAAGGCCAGAAGTATCACATTCCCTGACTTCAAATCATACTATTATACAAAGCAAAGATAATCAAAACAGCATGGTATTGGCAGAAAAACAGACACACAGACCAATGGAATAGAACTGAGAATCCAGAAATAAACCCACATATATATATGGGCAAATAATTTTTGACAAAGGAGCCAAAAACATATCATGGAGAAAAGAAAGCCTCTTCAGTAAATGGTGCTGGGAAAATTGGAAAGCCACAAGCAAAAGAATAAAACTGGACTGCTATTTGTCACCATGCACAAAAATTAACTCGAAATGGATCAAAGACCTAGATGTAAGTTCTGAAACAATGACATGCATAGAACAAAACATAGATACTAAACTTATGGACCTTGGTCTTAAATAGGATTTTATAAATTTGACCTCAAAGGCAAGGCTAGTAGAGCAAAAATAAATGAACTTGACTATATCAAACTAAAAAGCTTCTGCACAGCAAAAGAACCATCAACAAAGCAAAGAAACAGCCAACCAAATGGGAGAATATATTTGCAAACAACACCTCTGATTAGGAGCTAATATCTAAAAACACATAAAGAACTAGTACAACTCAACAATAAAAAACAAACATATATTCCAATTAAAAAATGCACAGGGGTCGCGAACAGACACTTCTCCCAAGAAGAGATATGACAAACAGGCAACAGATATGTGAGAAGATGCTCAGCTTCACTTGTTAGTAGGGAAATTCAAATAAAAAACACAATGAGATACCATTGCCCAAAATCTGACGATTAAGTTCGCAAACTTGCCGCTGTGCGCTTACGATGGCAGCGCTGTAAAAACAACTCAGTAAGGTGTCATAACCTTGCCAAGGTTATGAGTATGATGAATGCACCTCTGATGGCCATTCCAGAAAAAGAGTTCAAAAACTGCTTTGAAGGGTGGACTAGGCAGGTGCTGGCACTGGTGCAAAGCTTCCGAAGGTGACTGTAGTGATATTCAGCAATGAGGTGTGTAGCACTTTCTCTGGAATGAGTTTATGAAATTGTCCAACCTCATATATATGAAACAGAATACTACTCAACCATAAAAAAAATGAAATCTTGTCATTTGTGACAACATGGATGGACTTTAAGGGCATTATGGTAAGTGAAACAAGTCAGACAGAGAAAGACAAACACTGTCTAATCTCACTTACATGTGAAATCTTAAAAACACAAACAAACAAAAAGGAAAACAAGCTCCTAGATACAGAGAACAGATTTAGTGGTTGCCAGAGGTCAAGGAGGGTTGTGGGTGGCAAAATGGGTGAAAAAGGGGGTCAGTTATAAAATAAGTAAGTCATCAGGTTAAGGTACAGCATGGGGACTATAGTTAATAAAACTGTATTGCATATTTGAAAGTTGCTAAGAGTAAATCTTAAAAGTTCTCATCACAAGAAAAATCAATTTTCTACGTATAGTGATAGATGTTAACTAGACTGAACACGATGATCATTTCACAGTATATATAAATATTGAATCATTGTGTTGTACACCTGAAACTAATATAGCATTATATGTCAATTATATGAGAGCTGTTTGCGAAAAATTCAGCCATAAATGCCTCCATTTTTCCTATTGCCTGGTTGGATACTTTCCAGATAGCCCTCCTATGTCAACAGTAACAGCAAGATTAAGAAGAGGAAGCAGAACAGAGGGTCAAAGAGACGGAACGTGAGAATGCACAAGGAAGCAGATTTCCCACTAGGGCCCCCAGAAAGGAACGCAGGCTGTTGACACCTTGATTTTGGCCCAGAGAGACCCATACCAAACTTGTGACCTACAGAACCAGGAGATAATCAATTTTTGTTTTACTAAGCCACAAAGTTCGTGGTGACTTGTACAGTAGCAATAGAAAGTTAATACAACCAACCTCAAGAAAGATTAGAGAAAAATTAAATTGATAGATGGGGTGAGAAGGCAGCTATTTCAAAACAGATCAGAAATCTGGCTCTAAACTAGCTAAGATAGCTTATGTAGACTTATCCATCAAATGCTAGGATATTAGAACTAGGTAATAACCATATGACTTTGAAAATGGTTAAATTAATAAATGAAAGTCAGAACTGCTCAAAAGCATAATACTAAGAACAGATGTGGGTATGGGGAAACAGACATTTATGTACACTGCGGGCAAGGATATAAAGTCCACTCCGTGGCAATATGAATGCATCGGATGTTTTAAAAATGCTCATAATGATGTATGGGTGAGAATGTTCAGGACAGCATTATTTATCATAAGATGAATACATTTTAGTACATTCATTAATGAATGGTAATATACAAGGGCTGTCTGGAAAGTATCTAGCCATGCAATATGAAAATAGAGGCATTTATGGCTGGAGTTTTTCCAAACAGCCCTCATATATTCTGTAGAAAAACAGTGACTGCTATGAGAAAATGTTCATGAGAAATAGAAAAATCCACTATAAAATAGTATGCTATACTTTTATAAACAAAACACATACAGAAGAAAACTAGAAGTCAACTTCTCAAAACGTTAAATGTATATTGGGTAATAAAATTATACAAATTTTCCTGTCTTAAAAATATTTTCCAGGTTGTCTGTACTAAGTATGTAATTAGGAACAAATCTAATAAAAAACTTAAAAGCCTATCTGTACTGTTTTACATAGCCAACCACAGACTAGTGGGACTTATTACTTTGACAGAAGGTATGGGGTGAAAACATAATTAGGTGAGAAGAAATTTTAGACTTTTGAAGGCAGCTTTAACTGTGGCAACATTAAGGTTATTAACCACGGTTGGGACTATGATAAAATGGGAGAGGTACTTGCCTTGGGTGCAAAATTTAAAAGGCCACCAAAAGTCAGTAATCAAGATGAGTAGTATTCTAATAAAGTATTTTAAAAACTCAAAATTAGTCCAAAATGAACAAAATATCAGCATGTTAAGTAAAGACAGGTTTAGTAATACTGACTCTCAGCCCCTACACCACTGAATCGGAAACTAAATGGTGGAGCTCAGCTCCACCTGGGTTAGAGAACTCTGCTAA
Organism: Lyroderma lyra; assembly: GCA_004026885.1. Lineage (NCBI taxonomy): Eukaryota > Metazoa > Chordata > Mammalia > Chiroptera > Megadermatidae > Lyroderma > Lyroderma lyra. Next base: position 10,040 of record PVJL010005265.1, on the reverse strand, counting down.
AGAACAGATAGAAGGTGTAAGCCATAGTGTTGGTAGAAAACATGTGTTACACTGATTTTCAAAGGCAACTTTCAGTGAACCTCTTTACATGCTTGGCAGAGGGGCAGCGGGCACGTGTAGGACCTTAGTTTCACAGTGGAGGAAAATGAGCTTGAGCTGGGTTAAGTACACTGCCCGAGGTTGCTAGGCAAGGCCACGGTAGAAGAACAAAGACGGGAATCCAGATTTGCCTGAGCTTACCCTCTGACTCCGACTCCTCTTCATCTTCCTCTTCCTCCTCTTCGTTGCTTTCATCCTCACTCTCTTCCTCTTTGGCAATTTTCTGCCGTGCACTCTTAAACACGGACTGTAAGACGATGGAGTCTTCATAGATCTAAAGAGTCAAAGTGGCATCGGTTAAAAACGGCAAGCTGAGGGCCTACAATCCACAACTGCAGCATGCACTTATCTCCCTTTTGCAAAACACAAACTTTATGTTAAATGAAGTGTAGTAGAAACATCAATGTTAGCTTTTATGCCTACATGAAAACCAAACAGGAAAACGCCCAAGTCAAATACAGATATAGACATTCTTATGTAGCTGAAATAATTTCTCTCTGTTGTGTATACGCGTGCATGCAATCGAGAGAGAAGGTGGACTTCATTAAGATATCCTCTCTCCTTTGACAAAAAAATAGTATTTAAAAATAGTACTTCTTATTTGAACTGATCTATCAAATACTGTGTGTGGCAAAGCAACCTTCTTTAAAATAAATTCCCCTAACAAATGAAGGCTATTTCTTTATTACGAACTTTATCAGTACCAGCCAATACTATTCCAATCAATACTGAGCGTAGTAGCTGAGAGAGATATAAAGATCAAATGGTCCTTTTTCCAAAAAATTCAAAATGAAAGTACCAGTAATCCCATTTCTGGGTACAAGTCCAAAAGAATTGAAAACAAGGTCTTGAACAGATATATGCACACCCATGTTCATAGCAGTATCATTCACAACATCCACAACAAACCAGATGTCCACTGAGAGATAAACAGGTAAACAAAATGTGTCACACACACACACACACACACACACACACACAGACACACACAGGAATATTACTCAGCCTTAAAAAGGAAGGAAATCCTGTCATACGCTACACATGGATGAACCTGGAGGACACTATGCTAAGTGAAATAATAAGACACAAAAGGACAAATACTAAATGATTCAACTTACATGAGGTATCTGAAGTAGTCAGATTCATAGAAGTAGAATGCAGAAACGTGGTTACCGTGGCAGGGAGGGGTGGGGAGTTGTTTAATAGGTAGTTTCAGTGTTACAGGATGAAAGAATTATGGAGGGTTGCTGCACAACAATGACAATATACTAAACACTACTGAACCACACACTTAAAAATGGTTAAAATGATATATTTTATATTTTACCACAATTAAGTAAAAAATAAAGAACATGGAAAAAAATGATTCTTGCTCTCAAGGGACATATTCCTTTGCTATAAAGATGAGCAGGTAACTTGTGGTGAGCCCCAAACAGTGCAGCCTACTGGGTGGACACGAGGCCAGGAGAGAGAGTATTGAGATGGGGCGATGGGTGCAGAGCTGGCCAGACACATTAGAGGTGAGCTGGATTTTAAAGGTGAGGAGGATTCCAGCCGTGGTGAGAAAGGAGAGGAGCTTTTTAGGAAGGGAGTGCAAGCAAGAGCTGTGGGGAGCCAAGAATTAAAAACATGTACCCGGGATTGTGCCAGTGTCAACTTCTAGGCTACCACACTGGACTACGTCACACCACATGTTACTACCCTGTGATGATGTAAAGGGTACACTGGCTCTCTCAACTATTTCTTACAACTGCACGTGTATCCGAGGAAGCTGGTGTTTATGCGGACCAGTATGGCTGGACCATGAACTGTTGAGGTTCTGAGGCAGTGGGAAATGAGGGTAGGGTACAACTTTAAAAAACTGCCTAAGGAGATTAAGTCCATTCTAGACTTTAATGGTATATGGGAGACCGCAAAGCTGTTGGGCAGGAGAGGGACAGGATAAGGAGGAGGTTTTTAGAGAAAAATAAACAAGTATCGAAGATGAACTGGGAGGGAAGTAAGTCAAGAGGCCATTTATCACCCCATTTCGGGTGGGAGACACTGAGTGAGGGCATCAGGGTGGCTGTGAGACCGGAAAGGGACAGGTACATATCACAATGTTGCCACAGATTTAAAACAAACAAACAAACCCAAAAATCTATGCAGAGCCTACAAAAATGGTCATTCACAAAAGAATTCCTCGTTGACTTGTGTCTCTAATCTCTATGCCCTGGTTTTCATCTTAACTTTCTTTGAAGAATGTCTTGAAAATACAAGGTTTGCTTTCTTGGCCTTCTGTCTTGGTCAAAATACTACTACTGTTAACAGCTATTAACCTAGAAATGCACGATCTGTTCAAGGCACAGTCTATGTATTCCCATGTTCTCCAATTTAGTGATTGGAATTGACATGAAGGTCAAAAAGCCAGGGCAGGAAAGAGGCTTCTGGAACGTAACGGTGGCTTGACACTGCGGTAGTTGGCAGACACACTGACCTCTCTTCTCGTTCCTTCCTCTTCATGGGTAAGAGATCATTAGGCCAGAAAAATTGATAGGAAAAGGGGAGTTCCTACAAAAGGTGACTGGAATTGAGGTGAAAGTGTCCTCCTCCTAGTTAGTTTAATAAATTCAGTGTCACTTTCTTATACGAGGACTGTCCGGAAAAAATCCAGCCATAAATGCCTTTGTTTTTCATATTACATGGCTGGATACTTTCCGGACAGCCCTCATGTATTCTTACGCTTACTTACTATGGAGGTGGGGAGTGATAAGAATTGCAATTGGCCTGATGAAAAGCATTTTTTTCATAAACAATTAAGGCAATGGTTTGTTTTTTTCTGCATTTTTGTTGCTGTTATTTCAAATCATAGTAGTTCCAACTTCTGAAAGCTACGATCAGAAAAATGAAGGTAAATGTAATCAAATATATCATCTCTATAAAAGCAAAAACTGGACCTCCCTCCTTTAAGCATTATTAAGCGATTTACTTGAATCCCTGCTTTAATTAGAAGAGAAGCCTTTAAGGGAAGCACGAGTAGGATTAGCACAGCTATGGTACAGAGGAGGAGGCATTCATGTGAAAATGCCAGGATCAATTTATTTACACAGGTAGCATGGAATCTGGGCTTTTATTTTTCATGTTTCTTCTGCCAGAGTAGTAGCAATAGTTCAAATGGTAGAAAATGAAATATTTTACTTAAAAGAACATAGCACATTTAAGGTTAACATTATTTCAGACAACTAAAGACAGACCTGGGATCCCTCCAAGTTGAAGGTCTGAGCATTATGACAGAGAAGCATGACATCTTTCTCCAGGTCGCCCAAGCTCCGGTACTTATGATTACGAATTCTTTCCTGATGGGAATTTTGGATAGAAGAGGGAGAGAAAAATGCAACAATCATTACCTGGTTAACAAAGCCTGACACCCCCTTTGTCTTCTCTGCAGACAGCCCTGCCAGGGAGGGGTGTGGGACGTACAACTCCAGGGGACTGATCACAGAGCCTACCCCTCCCCACTAGCATTCCTTCTCCTATGGGGGAAGGGGGTATGGTGGGGAACAGAAAGAGCAATGGGTCTGAAAAGTCTGAAACTTCTTAAATAAAATGCAATACAATATGTGCTCTCAGCACAATGATTAAGTAATGGGCATGTAAGGCACAAGGACATCCCAGCCTTTCTGGTGACAAGCCCTGGATGGGTGTCGGTGGCTGTCAGACAAGATGCCACTGCCAAGTCCTAACTATCATCATATCAATGATTTTATACTTCTCCTTTATTAAAAATAAAGTTTGTAAACAATATATCTACCTTTATTTTTTTGAAATCCACCGGCTTCCTAATTAATTCATAGTATTCTGGTAATTCTTTCCTTGAAGGTAACTGAATGAAGACTTCACTGAGCTGTCGCCCTGAACTGTAGGGTGGGGGAAACAAACAAAAACATAGCAGATCATGTACTACTAAGGAAAGGTTTTATTTCACTTAAGAAAAATGTCAAAAAACCAAATGGGCATCCCATGCATACACGCATGGGGCACTCTAAATCAAGGAAAATTCTTCAAATCTACTGAAGATTAATGCCTCTTGTGCGAACTTTCAAAATCACATTAAAATACCATTAGGTCCCCGTTCTGTCACACATCATAAGCGAAGGCCACTGTGGATTTCTCTTTCAGAGCAAATATCTCTCTCCATTTTGACAGAAACATTTAAAATATCCCATTCAACCAAAATTCCAATTATAAATGAATAATAATTGAGTTGGTAAAAAAACAAACAAACTTTATTTCCATATTCCTCTGTCTTCAAATTCACTTTATATTTGGAAAATATCAGAATACACTCTAATGAACCGCAATGGAAAGCTTTTGTATGTTCCCAGTGACTATCTTTTCAGTATTCCCGTTAAGGTATTTAACACACTGTGTACCACATGCACCTTTATTATTACTTGCTAGAGGAACCCCCTTTTCTCGCCTAACTACACTGCTGTATATGAAGCAATGTGGGCAGAAAAGAACAAACATACTTAGCAAGTGTGGATGCCCAATGTTTCTGGGATTAGTGCTGTACCCTCCCCCAACTGCACGGTAGCTTTATTTGAAAACAGATTAACAGCAATAAACGCTTAGCATTTTGAAAAGAAAACAGCTTAGCATTTTGTCATTTTAAAGAACAGACTCTAAAGTAATATAAGCTTTTAACATCACTTAATATTAGAAACAGATATGGTTAAAGGAACAAAATATACATAATTTAGATTCAAGAGCATAATATCTGATTTGGTCTATCCAGATCAATAACAGCTTGTTAGATATGGTAGAGTCATTTTTCACAAAAATCTCGCTTCTCCTATGATGCCATCTCTATCTTCTTTGTGAAGCCAGAAATACCAAAAAATAACCATAAATCACTGCCATGCAAATTTCAAAAGGTGATTCTGGGAGTGTGCAAGAATGCTAGAAGCAGCAGCAAAGAATGAGTGACAATATGCTGATTTAATCCATAGTCCCAGTTGTATAATTAAAAAATAATCATAATGACAGTTATCATAAAAAAGGCATGCGCAGTAACTCAAACGGTTGCCTAGCAACCAGTGGGGAAAATGCTGAAGTGCAAAGGGGCCTGCATAAATTAACTGAAAATCCTCTGTCAAAGGGATGGGTGAGTTTTTCTGTTTTACTGGGTCACTGTTTTATTTAATGCATATATGGGCTTCATGAATACTAAAATCAGGGGCAAACACAAAAGGTTTAAGAAAGCTGCGTTTAATAGGGAATTGGATTCTTAGATTATTGTGGCCAGAACCAAGGTGTTATTTCACACTGATAGCCACCCCTATCCCGCTTCCCAGGTTGAGAAATGCATTTTGTACCTCTGTAAGCTATATACCACATAGCACACAACAAAACCTATTTACTATCACCTTCTACATACAGTCACAATTCCTGGTCTATTCTTTTTCTACCACTCTGAGATTTATATATACAAACATTTTACCTATTTGAAAGGCAATTTATAGATACTAGTTTTTCTATTTCTATTGGTGACTTCTTTACAATTAGCATCCTTTATAAGCTAGCAACAATAAAAAAGTCAGATCTCTTCGTAACCTTGGATGTAATACTTGTACCTCAATGGCACCTACATGGTGTCATTTTTCTACATTTCCAACAGATGGTGTCATTTTTCTATTGACAGATTATGAGCACATCTTTGTTTTGTACACCTGTGATAGACCTACTCTTAATTTCAACTGTACCACTGGTGAAGTAAGAAATAAGCAGTTGGCATCAAGGGTGTGATAAAGGTCTAACAGGGCTAAAATACTTAAAACAATCTTGGTCTGGTATCTCTGTCCTCAGTCAGGTCAGAAATTCTAGACCCTATAAGGAGTCAAGTCCAGAATCATATGTGCTCATAAAGCTGAACGTTCTGAGACTCAGGGCCAATACTGTAAAATAAGACAAATTTATTCAAAATAATCCCACCCCCACTTCCTTTTTTCGCCCTCCTCAGCACAGATGATATGGGCTGACCTGGAAGCAGTCTAAGGAAGTCTTCCTGTGGCTATGTTGGCTCCATCGTCACTCAAGTAGCTCAGCCTGGATTTCTACGCCTTCCTCAACTCATTCTCTGCAAACTGAGTTTATACTGTTGACCTGACTCTTCTCCTGTGTACCCACAAGTACCAGGTCCACCCCGACACCTCCTTTAAGACTAAATTCAAATCTCCAGAGCTGACCCACATTCTCACTTCATGGCTGGAAGATCTCTAACCTTTTCCCCTCTTCAAATACTTCATTATCCATCCACGATGGAGAACCCATTTTCCATGAAAATGGAAGAAATTGTCAATATTAATTAAACGAACTCTCAGTACCTCATAGCTCAGACCTTAGTTGTTTTATGTACTTTTTTCTCTCCTCAACACAAAGTGGCAATATTTTACTTATAGTCAAAATCCTTTTCCTCATCTCTATAAGAGGCAATGAATCTAATGGCCAGCTTAAGCAGGAAATACCAGGAGGACCTGGAGAACATCCCGCTTTTCCATGACCTACAGAATGCACTAAGGTCGTAGGACCACTTGTTAATTGCTACAGTAATTTGTCTATATAAAGGTTTAAAAAAATTAAGTGAAAAAGGAAGTGAAGTGGCCTGATAAGAGTTTTAAATTCTTGGCACTTCTTTCTCGAACTTAAGCTGAGCAAGGCTTTTTCAATATACCTTTTCAAATGCTCCCCCCCCCCAACCCCCCAGTGGTGGAAAGTTTTTGTTTTGTTTTTTTTAAGTACAGAACAATGCAGTAATTGTACAGTGGTTTGGAAAAGGTGTTCTGTTTCTGTTGAAATGCTTATCCTACCCCGAAGATATTTTCCATTATGTAATTTTACACAATTTAAGACCTAAGCATGAATTGTTACCTTGAAGTGTGCTTCTTCCCATCACAAAAGTGATACCCGCTCCCCTCCTTCAAAAAAGGATGCCACTAATGGTCTGTAATATCAGATCTACTTTGTACAACAATCTATCAGAGTTAGAAACATGACCCTGATCAGACACAGGGTGGGTGGGGGAGGAGTGTAACCTGAAATACATACAAATTTAAAGGAACCCAATGCACTTAATGTGAGTGTGCAGGTACTGGCAGGTGTGCACATTTCCTCTTCACAGAAGCCAACGGGCATGGAGACACATGTCCATAATGTCATGCTGTATGAGACGGAAAAGCTTTCTATGTGTGTAAATGGTGGTTTGAAAACCTGCATGTATAGCTTATTCAGACACACACACACACACACACACACACACACACACACACACAGGAGATTTACTCTGCTATGCTTCTTCTGGGAACCAATTTTTCTCCCATTACCTTCAGAAACCAAATGGCAATAATTTCACATCCATACTACCATGATTCTAAATTGATGACTGGATACATTATAAACATTACATCAAATATTAGCTTTAACTCTGTTTATAGTTTACATAAAGCTGGAAGAATGCATAAGACTGAAATGCTAGCTAAGGAATCTACTCCTTTGAAATAATGGATATTGTGCCTTTCCAACAAGTTCAAACCAAGAAAATATGGTAATTGGGTGAGTCTTTTTTTTCTGCTGCTTTATGATTTTGCTTTTTATGAACCCAAGCTGATCTGTTGATGAGAATTTCTAATAAATGCTTGTGAAAAAGAGATTTTAACTACAGTTGAAATAGGTTTTGTTTAGTTAATAAATGTAAAAATATGGCTACCTTGCCTCTTTAAGAAAATGATCTCACGATTTAGAATACCCACTTGGAATTGGAAGGATTTTACATAAAAGTTATTTTATTCCTAAAGGAATCAAACACAGCGAACAATTGGGGAAGAAAACTATAAAATTGGGTCAACATTAGAGGGCAGTAGGTGAAAGCAAGCTGCTGCTTTTACAGGGTCAGATTTCTATTAGGTTTAATACATATCCCTTAACAATGCACTTAGCTCATAATAGCACCCCAGTTATCCAGAAAGCCCCAGAAACTTGAGCCAGATACAAAATAGGTGTCATGAGCATCCGTATTCCATATCCACTACCGAGATCTCTCATCTGAATCTTACTGAGTATTGGCTGATGATGTTCCTACAAAGCTTGGAAATCTGACTTCCCAGCCACGTCAAATAAACTCACATATGAGCTAACAGCAAAACAGAATGGGGTGGGAGTAGACTTGCATTTGGTAGTGGAATTGGTAGCTGTTAAAAGTCACCAAGGACTACGTGAAGGACTGTAGATATATAATGAACCTGAGTTATCAACAAAAATAAGGTTACATCAGGTTAATGCAAGGCAAATGCCCCAGTGTTAGGACACCACAAAGGGCTTGCTCAGCTCACTAAGAAAAACACCAAGGCTTTATCGAGAGTCTTAAGCACTGTTTGAAGCACTGTTTCACTTTTGGTAATCTACTTTAGGCTAAAATATGGATACATATATATTTTATATAAACATATTTTACATGTGTATGTATATATAGATATATGTGTATTTGTGTATATACATATTTATATAAGCATGTGCATATATATATATATATATATACCCACATAGGTATATTTAATATATACATATGTAAATACATATATACACATGTAAATAAACATATACATACATATAGTTAATTTTATATGTATGTGCTAGAGAATCTAAAATTACGTATTTCAAAATAATGTGCCTTAAAGAATGGAAAAATGCTTGTTATGACATTCACTGAAAAAAGAACACAGGGTATCGAATTGTAAATGCAGTACAACTTTAACTAGGTTTTTAAAAATGCATTAACTAAGAACCAGAAAGAGATATGCCAGGGCATAAATAAACATTAATAACAATGTACTCTTATTTAACAAAATGAAAACTTACAATCGAATGTAATTTGGAACCATATTATTGTCCATAAATACAGTAGGTCTCAAACACTTTTATTGGGTTACCTTCTTTGAAAACATGCAGTAAGTGGAAAATCTAATCTGATTTTTTCCAGAGAAATGATGCCTAAGGGGCACATCACCATAAATAGCACATTTCACCAATTGGCACCTTTTAACTCTACCATACAAAACCAAATAAATAAATAAATAGAACATAATAATTCCATAACATTTTTAATATATTGCAACTGTCAGACTTTATATAAAATTTCTATTTATTTCTTCAGAATTCTCTCATTGAATTTATTACTACAAATCAGAGGTGCTCTAAAGAACATGGGCTTCAGACAGTATTATTTGTTTGAGAAGATTTATCATCTAACATTTGACTTTTTAAAAAGTGACTCAAAATCTAGATGCTTCTCTTTTTCGCATAGGACACTTTGTAATAGCAGGTATATGTATTCTCACTGACCATGTGTCTGAAGATAACAGCTAAAAGGCCTGCTGCCTTGGTCAGCCACTTCACCAGCTTTTGTCACCTCATCATGTAGACCTGGACGTGACTAAGAGAACACCGTCCTTCTAAAATGCCACCTTCCCCTGTACTGACTATTTTGTCCTTTGATCTTTCCCCGTGTCTCTACTTCCCAATGGTAAGGCGAACTCTTTTTGGTTTTTTTTTTTTTTTTTTTTTTTTTTTGGTTCCCTGGCTAGGAGTTGAACCCAGGCCGCGGCATTGAGAGCACTGAAGCCCAGCCACTACAGCACCAGGGAATCCCCCCAAAGCAAGCTCTTCAGTGCTTTTTGCTGAATTGTGACCAAACTCCATAGCACAGAGCTTTTTTTTTAATTCATTTTTATTGTTCGACTTATTGGGGTGACATCTGTTAGCAAGGATTACATAGGTTTCAGGCATACAATTCCACAGTGCATTGTCAACTTGATGCATAATAAGTTCACCACCTAATGTGACCCCTCTTTCCATCCCCTTATATTTAGCTTCCCCCCCTCCTCTCCCACCCCCTCCCCTTTCTCCCC